>VUQK01013891.1:0-13593 GCA_015106715.1 Bujurquina vittata
TTAGTGCATGCAGGAACATAAAAATGTGTCCTTCCAACACCATAAGGAAATGAGTACTGTTGTTTTACTGGGCCTTTACTAGGCTGGGTGAGTTTCAGACCCCCTGGTCATAATAATTTTTTATTGGAAAAACTAAGTAACCTTCACAGTCACTTAAAAACTCAGATTTTATGTGTTGCAACAACCATAAATGCTCATCAATGAAAAAATAAAATTAAATTCCTGCCTGCAGGGTCACCCATGTCATCAGAAGTGAACCTAATTCATTATTAAAGCCTTAATGTGTGAATGCTCTCTGAATCACAGTGTATTCTTACCTGCACTGTCACAACAGTATTCACGACCAAACTGTGATCATACCTCAATGTCATTTTTCAAAGGTCTATTTAAACACATCATCACTCCTTGAAACTATTCAAAATGAGGTATTATTTGACATGAAACAGTAAAATGTCTCAGTTTAAACATTTGAAATGGTTTCTATGTTCTTTTGTGAATGGGAAAATAGCACCCATCTTCACTGGCATTGTGTTTCAGTGGGAAATTAAAAGTGTAGCGTATATGATTGATCAGCAGGGGGTGCTGCTGCTCTCATACAGTCTCCTCAAAGCTCTGGAATCAGTCTGAGGGATGAAATCGTGGGTTGAAGAAGCATTCCTGCCTCAGGGGGAGCACACAGTGACTGCAGACTGCCTTTAAGCCAAAGACAACTTTTTAAAAGTCGGAGGATTTGTGCAAGGAGTCATGCAGGGACTAAGATCTGCTCCTCAGATCCTCTCTCCCCTGACACAGTGCTTGTGTTTCACTTCTTGCTGCATCACTGACATGTTGGATTCTTGTGACTCTTCCGTTAAACTGAACCAGATTGTCTCATTAGTGATGTCTCAGTATCAGTAGTTACAAAACGCTGGAAGAAATAATTAGACACAGAAATGGAAACTTTTTGGTTTTTTTGCACTGTAACTGCACAGCCACAGTCCTGCATCAGACAGCCAGCATCAAATGTGACAATTTATACCTACAGTATAGCACTTTTCTACTCTGAGCACTCAAAGTGCTTTTTACTACAAGCCTAAATCACTCAATCACACACACACTCACACACACACACCTTCAGCACTTTACTCTATGTCTAAAGAGCTTGTGTAACATTCAAGCGCACACTCGGGGTTCAGTATCTTGCTCAAGCTCGCTTTGGCATGCAGACTAGAGGGGCTCGACTAGAGGGGCTGAGGAACATGAATCAGCTGACTCTGCTGTGATTGTCAGTATCTGTTTGCCGTTGTGCTTACAGAAATCTCACAGTGTGCATGTGTCGTGCTAATAGACTGTATATAAAAGATGGACATAGCCAGTGTGACATGACCCATTTGTTTGAGGACTTGAAACATGAAATCTCAGTCTGAGCATCACAGCAAACTCTCATGTAATTTTTTGGGGGGGCCAGAAGTGACCACGTTTAGACGAGTAGAGCGTTAAGTTTTAAGCTAGCAGTAACTTGTTTGTATCCAGAAGCTGTGCAGAGCACAAACACTTGAATTACTGATAACATACAAATAAACCCTTAATGAGCTTTAATAAAAATTAAACAGGAGGGCTACAAAAACAGTCTCCCCCCCATAAATTTGTTATGAAGGAGCAAATTAGCTATATATGCTTTGCACTCGGCTTTCAACGTGTTTATTTCTGCTGTAAAGTTGGACATGTTCACATGGTGTTCATGGGGCTTGATTCACTTTTGACACCGATCACTGAATAACTGTTGAATCCTAAGGTAAAAATCACATTTGCATTATCACATGAGAATAAGTAAAATAAAAAATATTAAATGGAACTAGACGATTAATTCAATATAAATGTGTATAATCCCGCTCATATGATCTCCGGTCTGTGCTTAATGTCACTGCACTGTATGAGAGTGCATGTCGCCCCTGACCTTACCTGAATGCACAGCACTTCCTGTTTGGACAGAGGAAAGAGGGCCAGAGATCAGCCGGCTGTCAGCCTTTGAGCCAAAAACATCACGTCTGAGAACAGAGGAGTGTTTTCTTGCTCCGTTTAAGAATCTTCAACAGTGGCAAGAAAGTGATGATGCTGATAAAACACTTCCTGTTGGTTTCTACAGTGAGGCTTCTGTGGTTCATATATTCAGAGCATTTTGACTGAACTTGTACACGTCAGTTGGGTAAATTCATACTTTCTCTCAGTTTCTCAGTTTAATTGGTGCTTTTTAAAACTGTTGTCCGGGGTGTCAAAATCTGAAAACATGCAGTTATTTTAATATTTAATATTTGATTGATGCAGCTGCTCTCAACTGCTCCACAGCTCTGTGTCCTGAGTAATGTTTGAGTCCTAAATGAAATAAAGCTGCGAGTGTAAAAGTCTCTTTCACGGCACTAATAACACTTACAGTAACATTTGGCTTATGTACCTGAATTGTAGCTACAGAAACCTGCAGGACTGCACAGCATTGTTAAGACTGATGATATGATAACCTGTGATTTTTGTGTGCAGGCCTCAGCCTCCATAGTTGCACATGCATTGCACGAGGAACATGGCAGCTGTGCCACTGAACAGCAGCATAATCATTGACAATGATGGCAGAAAGCCACCGTTTCCTCCTCACTGTTTTTCTCTGCTATTCCTGGACATGGCCCAGGACGCCCTCACTACACTAACTGTTTATCTGTCAGAGCAGATAGCACACACAGAAGAAAGAAAGGAGTGAGTGCTGTACTGTTTGGACAGGGAAATGAACCTTATTTCCAGTTCAATTTGAATTTTGCAGCAATAGCAACCATGTTTTTGTTTTTTCCAGCTCTGAGCAGCTCATCCATTTCCCAGAAATCAGTGGGGTTTAGTCTTAAGGCTATTTGCTTTCAGTAAGTCTCCTTGTCTCATCTCTTCTGCAGAATGTGCCTGTAAAAGCTGCTGAGAGCTGTGATCCACTGACTTCTTTATTAAAACAACCTGAATGTGCTTAGCTGCTTCCCTGGAAACTCCACCCCGATGGGGTGTGGTAGGTGGGTGGTGTTAAAGGAGTGGCAAACTGGATGATTCAGGGACACAGAGCTGGAACAGAGCCCCTAAAGCTCCCTGTTAGGATGTTTATAGAGATGTTTGACTAAATCCCAGAGCCAGTCGGTGGGCATAGTGGGTGTGGTCTTGTGTAGCGGAGGGTGAAGCTTGTGCCAGCTGTGTGCCAGCAGCGGGCAGGCGGTCAGGAAAGAGTGAGAGCTGCTTTCTTACTGATGTTATTCCTCTTTGTCTGTCTTGTTTCTCTGTTTCTGTTACTCTGAGTTTCATTTCTCTGCCTGACGCATATTTTCAGTTTGAGAGTTCATGCAAGTTCATCAGCGGCAGGATGCGAAACAGAAACAGAAAGCACACACAACACACACACACACACACACACACACACACACACACGCACACACGCACACACCTTTCCAAGTGAGCTCTCTGTGTGTGTGTTAAACTCTGCTGGCTTCACTCTGATGTTGTAACTTTCCTGTTGATCGCTGCGTCCTCTCCAGGCTTGATAATACCGACTCAGAAGAAGAGGAGGGTGAGGTTCAGGGTGGGGTGGTTACTGGGGGTGGGGATGGTGAAGTTCGCCGTCCTCCTGTCACCCTGTTAGGGAGCCCCTCCCTGTGTTCCTGCCCAGCCTGAAGAGAAACTTCAGCTCACTCCAACCTGAGAGACTCCCTGAGAGCAGCTGCTCACGCCACAGTTCCTCATCTTCCTCATTTTCATCGCCTCCATCCCCCATGGCGGCCACCTCCAAGTCCTCCCAGAAGGTGAAGAATGTGGTGATCGTCCTGCTGGCGCTCTGGTCCATCATCTCTCTCATTGTGATCGTGGTGTGGGCGACATCTCCAGACCTGAAGGGTGCAGCCCAGTGCCGCGCCGAGCTGCAGGAAGCCACAGAGAAGCTGGAGGGGGCAAAGGTGGTGTATAAGAAGAACAAGGAAGCTCTGGAGAGGATGGTGGTGGAGGAGAGGGAGAAGCTGGCTCAACAGAGAGCTGAGTACCTGCTGCTGATGGTACAGCTCAATGCCACCAATGCTACACTGGAGGAATGCCGGCAGGAAAATGTGAGTGCAGTCATTTAGTGTAAGAAATTATGATAATGAGTAACATTGAGACTGGGCTGAATGAGTCAGGAAAGCAGAAAAAAGTGGAAAATAATAGATTTAAAACTTGTTTTCGGAAAAAATAGCACCGAAGGTTAAATTCGATTTCCTTTTGTGTCAGGAGATGAAGGCCTTGGTCCAAACTGTTTACATTCTTCTGGGATTTTTGCATATTTCTATCAGTCGGTGGGGTTAAGAGGTGAAGCTTAAAAGCCTGTTCTGGGATTCGTGGGATCATGTTTCAGGATATTTTCAAAATTACTCAGCATAGAGTCATAGTTGCATAACTCTGTTCAAAAAGACAACTTTTCACATGAAGCTCACACTCAGACCCTGATGAAGACTTAGCTGATACCTGTATAATATAATATAATATCACCTAACCTGAAATATATCCAGTAATATCATGGATCATGATTCTTCATAGAGTGCTTTTACTTTAGCTACTTTAAGTCTAATAAAACGTTTCTACTATTACTTAAATAGGATTGTGGCTTTACTAAGTAGAGCCTAAATACTTTGCAAGACAGATCGAGTCAATAACAGTTCGGCAATGTTTATATTCGCTGCAGTTTTACACGTAATGCATCTTTATTATTCTGAAAATCATACCGAGTGTTTTCTCTGTTACCTGCCTTGTTCGTGGTTCTTCTGCACCACCCTGCTGAAATACAACCTTGGAAAAACACCCCTGTATTTAGCTGGGTCAGTGCATGTGAAAGGACACTTTCAAATGTATTTAGATAGGAAGCATATAAATATACGTGGGGCATTTGCTTATTGGGGCTCATTCTGCAGTTGCAGCTTTAGTTAGAGCGCTTGATAGCCATCACTTCGTTAGAGTTATTTCCCGTTACTGAACAGATATCAGCAGAGTCCAGAACTCAAAATTGGCCAGAAAATGAGAAATAATGTGTAATTTATGAAATCCCCCGTGGTTTCAGGTCATTAGCTTTACTTCTTTTTTGATGTAAATATTTAGTGGTTGGTGGCTGAGTGTTAAAGTGGTTAGCACTGTTGCCTCACAGCAAGAAGGCCCTGGGTTTGAATCCAGTCTGGGGCCTTTTTATGTGGAGCTTGCATGTTCTCCTCGTGTCTGCATGGGTTCTCTCCACATACTCTGGCTTCCACCCACAGCCCAAGACAAGCAGTTAGTAGGGTTAGGTCACTTGGTGGTTCTAAATTGACCGTAGGTGTGAATGGTCGTCTGTCTCTATGAGACAGATTAGCGCCATGTCCCCGGTGGATTCTGCCTCTCGCCCTCTGACAGCTGGGATTAGTTCCAGCTCCCTCAAGACCCTAAATTGGAAAAGCAGGAAAAAAAAAAAGAAAGGATGGATATTTGGTGGCAATTTTAAATTTAATTAAATTAAATTGCTAATGTACATCTGCTTGTTATCACTGATGCTGTGGGAATAAATATCAAGATCCTTTTATTGTCCAGCTCTTGATTCCTTTCATTGCGACCATCAGCAGAACCCACAGATATATTACTTTAATATTTTTTGATACTGCAAACAGTCTTATTTGATTTAATATTTATTGCCAGTTTAATTTGAATACTGAAATGTTTTATAAATTTAAAATTTTCATTTATATTTCAAGACTTCAGAGCTTCAGCACGAGTTATGCTTCACTCAAAATGATCTCAAACATCAGCAGAGTTCCCAGCATGCACTAGTAGAGTTCAAAGTCCCGACTCTTTAAGACTGATGGTTTGATTCAAATTACAAACTTAATACTGATACTGAAAATAGCATCTTTCTTTAATCCAGCTTGCAAACTTCAAACCAAAGCTGCCCCACCCACCTCACCAAAACACTAATGGCTTCCATCTGTCCTCAAAAAAAAAAGAGGCGAAAACAAGCAGCTGAGTCATATCAATAAATATCATCAGCACACGGAGACGGTAGACAGAGGCTAGAACTCAGTGTGTCAGACTGAAAATCTGGAAGCCTCCAAAGTGAAGCTGCAGAGCAGAGTCTGAAGCAATATGGATTTCTCTGAGTGTGAAAATGAGCTCAGATATGAACAGAGCGGGACTTCTCCCTCCTCTTTCCTCAAACTTTTCCATTTTGGGAGACTCGATTTTCCTTCGCGTACAACGACTTTTTCCCTCCCTGCAGGCTTGACTGAGTGCTTGTAGGATAAGAGGCGCTCAGCTGCTTCCAACATTTCCAGCTCTGTATTCTGAGAGTTGCTGGTTGGAAAAAATGAGTGTTTGCTTTCTCTCTCCCTCCTCCTGTGGTTGGTCCTGACTCACTCCTACCCTCCACCTCTTCCCCTCCTTCACCTCTGCTCCACTCCTCCCTCCCTCTCTGCTCCTTAATTTTTCCTCAGTCTCACTTCTCCCCTCGTGCCTCTGACTTTTCTACTCATCTAGTAAAAATGTCTGGCTTGAGGACACATTTTTGTGCTGAAAGGAGTTGCAGGCGTCATTACTGTTAACTGCAGACAGTTATTTCGATTATGGAAATGGATGCCTCTGGAAATGCACGTGCGTTTCTCAGAGAAATCTATCCCACAGCTCATCAATGAGATGTGTGTAGATCAGATCATCTCAAACATACAGAGAAACTATAACTGGCGTAGTTTGCAGAAAGTTATGCAACAATCCTGCACAACTGTGTCATAGGAATAATGCAGAGGATTTTTTAAAAGATCAGGAAACAGAATCTCAGGACTAAACTGCAGCTGCTGTTTGAGCTGAGTGACACTGGACAAACAGCTCTTAAATAAGCACATTTCTTAGACTAACAGCAAGATGTTAATTTCCACTGACAAAGAAAACATGTCGGAAAGTACCAAGGAAACCAATATTTGTTTCTTCCTACCACTTCCTGTGCTCAGCTTCAAGCTGGTAGAAAAAATACTGCCTGAAATCATTTTCAGTTTAATTCAATTTTATTTATATAGTGGCAAATCACAACAAACAGTTGCCTCAAAGATCCTAAAGTAATACAGAGAAAACCTCAGAACAATCAGACGACCCGCTACAAACAAGCATTTGGCGACTGTGGGAAGCACAAACTCCTGTTTAACAGGAAGAAACCTGAAGGAGAACCAGGCTCAGGGAGGGGCGGCCGCCTGCCATGACTGGTTGGGGCGGAGGGGAGCGAGACAACAGACATACTGTGGAAGAGAGCCAGAGATTAATAATAATAATTACCATACTGTAAGGAAACTTATTCCCCATGTCTCTGTATTCCATTATTGTAAATTTAAATGTTAAGCAATGACAGACAAAAGAGGGTTTTCAGGGAATACTGTTGAAAGGTTTAGTTTTTATACGTCCGAACAAGAGTGTGATTAAAGTGGTGGGTGGGCTCATTTACATTTTGAGAAGGGGGATGAGCTGAACAGTGGCCACTGGTTTGGGAGAAGTAGCTATAACAACTGTAAGAGGGTGACTTTAAAAAATAATTAATAAAACACTGTCAGAGCACAGGCCGCTTCAGCCGCTAACTGCTAGCTATGGATGACCAGAGTGAACTGAACGTCTTTGACCACGTTTTTGTTTTGGTGCCTTTTGGAGTATTTTAAGTCTGCTAGTGCAGGATGGCCAATAAACTTCTGTTGAATCTACAGTGAACAAAATTGCAGTGTTTTATTTATGGATTTGTATCTTGTCTATGTCTCTGTCCTAGCATTGATTAGCATGTCTGCGTGATTCACCCATATCAATGCAGCTTGATAACAAAGATTGCTTGCTAGCATTGGCTGATTACTCCACCCTATCATCTAAATATGGCTCCAAAAAAAACCAAACACATTAGCACCAAAAACCACTCTCTAAAATCAGAGTCCAAAACCAGTGGACTGGCTCTATCGCGCAGCTTTTTATTGACTTGGGTTAGCTCTTTGTGCCTGAGCGATTAAAAAACATTGTGAGAGGTGGGAGTTCCTTTGGGGTTTGCTAACAACTTTTCCGAGGGTGGGGAAGACAAACACTTCCTCTGTGTGGGAAAAAGCTGGGATAGATTGGTCGCTCTCAGCTGGCATAAACATGTTTAACCTTTTTTTTTTCTTTTCTCCATCTAAAGAATAACTGCCCTTCAGTCCTTCCCATCATGCTCTCAGATGTGAAACGTTTGGACTACATGTGATATTTGCAGTTGTTGTGTGACATTTTTTAGAAACGGGTTTGCTTTTTAGTTGGTGTGTTTTCATGTTAATCAGCTGAGGTTGTCTGTAATGCAGCAGTTTCTTTTGGAGATTAACTTCCTCTAACTGATTACTATTCCACTATGCCCCCCCCCCCCTTGGTCAGTAATTTTAAAGCTATCAGATGAGATCAACTACATTGATCCATTTTTGCAATCAGCTTCTATGAGAAATCAGTCTTCAGTATGAAGGTGAGGCTGTGAAGTCAGGTTCAGGTATTGGTGAGGATGAGAAACCGCTGCGTTAGCAGACAGAACCACAGCTGTGGTTAGACTGCAAACGGGACGTCATCCAAATACCTAGAACGAACTGATACCTCATTGTTCTCAGCAGCAGAGGCTTCAAAAGATGTTCCAGGAAAACAAGAAAAGAGAAAAGGTGATCGACACAGTAGCCATAAAGTGAACCACTGAAACTCAGTCGGCTTGAGTCCCGTGAACAGATATATTTTTTTAATTATGCTAAAACCTAGACTAGAATCTGCTAACAGTATTATCAAGAAATTGGTTCAATAGGGAGCTCTGGTTCTGCTCAGCATCAGTGCCATTATCATAGAGAGATTTGTTTGGACTGCTCCTTTACATCTAATAATAACTGCTGTGGTGGATGAAAGGAATGTTTCTAAAGCTGTCCTGCTTTCAGTCACCAGCTCAGTTCTAAAAACACAACGTTTGGTCCAACTTGATGACATAGCAAGAAGTGTATGTGAATTATTAGGAGCGCTGATAATTATAGAAAGCAACATACTACAGATCATGAACTCATGGATTTACACTTCAATATATGGATTTTTTTTAACTGTAGAGACGTTAAATGAATGTTTACCGTGCTGCTACTTCCAAAACAAATTGGTGCATTGTCGTGCACCAGAGGGATGAGGACCCACTGCACCAGCGCGGGGTCTTACAGCGTGTCCAAGGATTTCATTCCTATAACTAATGGCAGTCAGGGTGCCGTTGCCAGGCCTGCAGAGGTCTGGAAGAGTTGGACTACCTGTGCAACCTCTGCAGGGTCCAGATATTAGCTCATGCTACCAGTAGCAACACTGACCCTAGCCAAAACTAATGAAAAACAGTCGGAAAAGATGAGGATGGAAAATATGTCAGTGTCCTCCACCTGTAAAAACATTCCTGTTTTGGGGGGTTGTCTCATTGTTGCCCTTCTAGTGCACCTGTTGTTAATTTCATAAACACCAAAGCAGCTGAAACTGATTAACAATCCAAACTGACCACATCAATATCTCAGTTTAATTAGGTTGATGCTATTCTGATTTTATTTGTTTAGCAGAATATAAAAAATAAATAAAATAACACACAGCACTGCTCAATTGTAGCGAAATAGGTGAGTAGCTACACACATCTGCACAGGGAAGCTGTACGAAGTGTTCTTAATAGGGCGCCGGTTTAGTTCAGTGGGTTGAGCGGGCGAGCCACGTGTAGCTACTCCAGAGGCCTCTGTTTCACCATTTCCTGTGTGTCATTTCCTCTCTGTCGTGCCTCTTTTCGTATCTGTTCAACTGTCCTGTCATTAAAAATAAAATTAAGAGCAAAGTAAATCTTTAGCAAAAAAGAAAGCAGATGTGGGAGCAGGGTTTTACGTTTCAAAATGAATTATCATTGACATGAAGAGATGAACTTTACACAAGTCATGTCATTACTGACTCCTCATATTAACCAGTTGATTTATTTTCCTCTGTGGGGTGTTTGAATCGTTCTGCAGGTCCTCCTGAACAGGAACATCAGTATCCTGCAGGACAACATTCACGAGCTGCATCAGGAAAAAGCCAATCTCACTGTGCAGCTTGGCCTGCTGGAAGGTAGGAAAAACTCCATCACTGCCATGAAAGGAGACTCTTTCCCAGCCCTATTCTTAGTCTTATTTTCCCCCAGTGTTACCATGGGCACAGAGTGTAAATAAATACAGGATTGGTTGGTTCAAAAAAAGAAAAAAGTGGAGCGTGCTCTGCTCTGAGACACAAACTAAAAGCAGAAATAGCTGAAGAAATGAAAATCAGCAACGAGGAAAAGAAAAACAGAATTAAAATAAAGCTGGAAGAACAGAAGGATTTAATAAAGTTAATAAATATACAAGAGAAAGGTGAGTCAGGAAAAATGAAAGAGGGAAACGAAGAAAGGAGGAAGAAAAAGGAAAGGACGAGAGTTCTGATTGGTGTGTCAGTGTCTCGGTGCCACTGTTGATGTTTCTGGACCTTGTTGCTTGCATAGTTGCTCTGTCAGTGTCTTGTTGGCAATGTCACTGCTGTATGATTATCACAGCCGTTGCTGGTGTTGTTGCTGCATCAACACCTTCGGAGGCTGTTGTCGTGTCTGCGTCGTTGCTTGTGCGCGTCTATGCTTGCACTGTTCCTGCATCTTTGCCTTTTTGTGTTACTGCTGTTTCTGTGCCTTGTTGTTGGCATTAATGTTGTGTTTGGGCGTTTTTACATCAACACCTGAAACACCTGTTGCTGTGTCTGTCCTTCATTGCCGTTGCCGTGCCTCTTTGCTTGTATCACTGCTGTATTTTTGCCTCATCAGTAGAATTTCTTTAATTTTATCTCCCTTTACCAGGAATCCTAATTGAGATAGAAATCTTTTACATGAGAGACCAGCCTTACACACAACACTGGTGCATTGTTCTATTGTTGCTGGGTCTTTTCCCCGTTGCCGGTGTAATTACTTTCAGAACAAACAGCGGGACTCGTCAGGTCTGAGGTTTCCCTGCACTGAAGGATCGCAGTGCTGCGCTAACAGCTCACAGGGCAGGAAGGACTTCACACTGCAGCTCAACATGTCACAAACTCCAACACGTGCATTTTAATTTAATGGTCACATAACTTCATCTTTCCTCTAATCATTAGGGTCAACACGTGGTGCAAGAGTTGTCTTTGTGCTGCATGCAGCAACAGGAGATATTTGAGGCTAAAAGCAGGGTCATTGTGATGCTCGGCTGAGCTATATTTGCATCGTGCAGCACTTCTAAAGTTAGATTGTTTTATTTTTTTTGCTTGTTGGTTTTCCAGATCTGGGAACGACTGGAAAACTGCAGACGTTTGGAAGGGTGCAGGTGCCCATCTGTTTTTTCCCCCATATTCTTTATTGTTCTTTTTATGGTGGTCAAACATTTATGTAAAACATCGATAGAGGGAACTGTTCTGAGATATAACAGGAAGTGCTGCCAGTTTTAAGTTTTGGAGCCATTTGTGTGTCACTTCCTCCTTTGTGTGCACATTCCTTCAGGTAGCTTTTTACCTTCTGCTGTTTTGCTGTGTGTGTCATGTTGTGCTTCTTTAAGCAGGTGTGAAGTCTACATATTATCACTTTTAGAGCTGCACTCGTGTGTATTTGCTAATTAGAAGTGAAGTTTGTTGAGGCAGAGTTTTGCAGAGAAACGTTGGTGTTCAGTGTACCGATGCAGCGCAACCACTGCTCCAAGTCCCGGGCACCAAATATTTGAATGCTTCAGGAAAGATTTTGGTGTGGTCATTAAGTTTAGGAACCTTTTCATAGCAGGTTAATCCAAACCATGCAGCAAGATATTACTGATGTTGGATGTTCTCTTTGTTGAATTTTTATCTGTTTCTAGTGCCTTTTTCCTGCCACATCATAGCATCCAGGACTCAGCACTGAAATTTTTTTTTTTAATTTTTACCATCTTTCTGTGCCCAGTATTTATTTTGAGCTCTCTTTAGCTAGTTGTGAAGTAGCATATTATTATATAGAGGGTCCGTCTGCAGAAGTGCAAGCTTTAAAGCATTAATTTACGCAGCATGCCAGCTTTTGGTGACATGTTCTCCTTAATCTTAACAGTTACCACTTCTTTTCAATTTTTCATCTGGTAAAAAAAATCCATGTTTTCGAAATACTGAGGCGAATTTAGCCCTGGCACTTTAACCTTTGGTAGCTAAAGATGCTAAAACCACAGCCCAGCCAGAGGGATGACATCTGTGGTACAGTTTTGCTTTGCTTTAGAAAAAGTCAAACCACTTCAAACTAGTAAGAAGCAACATCTCAAAACGAGATCTGGGGCTCTTCTTAGTTTCAATTCATCGTAAACTGAAAATAAAATGAAACCAAAGATTGTTTATGAGGTAAAGAAGCACCGCTCTGAGGTGACAGTGAGACGTCTTCAGTTACACTTCTGACCAATCAGATCAGTTCTTAAAGCTGATCACATGGTTAGTTTTGAACCGAACCAGCAAGTTTATTAAAGGACGGGGGAAACTTTATGTTATCGTGTTTCTAAGAACAAATATGAGGGATGTTTTTTGGAGCGTACAATGAAATTATTATAGGAATTTCTTGACTGAAACCCTCCAAAACCAACAGGGCAAGAACAGTGGCCTGATAGGAAGTGAAGACATACATTAATGGAGCTGACTTCCTGTAGGGAACGGTTGAAAGGAAACAATAAATTCCTGTACGGAAGAGGTATGAAAGGAGCATTATGTCAGCACATAGAGGGCCGCTCTGATAAGCATCAGTCACTGTTAAATATGAACAAGTCACTGTGGAAGAAACCAGTCACAAAAAGGTCTGACTTCATTTCAAACTACAGAGGAGGAAAAAACATCCAGCCAGGAGGTTTTATCTTGACGTGTGCCTTTTTGATCTCTAAAAAATATTCACACATACTGAATATTCAGTTTGTTCAACATGATAATCAGCCGTATCGTTATAGCAGAAAGAATATGATATATCACAGCTTTGCATGTGAATTAATTTGCATTTAACATTAAATTGTGCATAGCCATGCTGCTGTCGCCCAGCGGTTTGTGAATTTCTGCTCTGAAGCTTCAGGTTTAGTAATATGGTAGTCGGGGACGAGGGTGGAGCGTTAAGTTACCAGTTAATGCTAGATTGGTAACCAAAGCACCAAAACCAAAACAGCCTTTTAGTACGGTTAACCAGCAACCCGTATTATAGTTCAGATAACTGCATCTAAAATGCTCCAAAAGGCACCAACACCACAAACAAAGTTCATAAGCTGCCTGTGTGGTAGGCTGGTGGACACGGCCACCATGATGTCACCCAATGTTGAGCCCATTGTGAATTTAAAAAGTGAGAATTTTCAAGGTCACCACCTTCCTGTTTTGAAACCAGATGTAACGAGTCGATGAGAAAATGACCTCTGTAAACACCTGAGTTTATGGGCACAGTCGTACATTTGGAGTCATCGTGAATAAAAAGTCTGTTTTGCTAAACTTGATCTTTGTCACGGTTAGGGGGGGGGGGGGGGGGGGGGGGGGGGGAAACCCCGAGAGGAAAAAAAAAAAAAAAATAAAAATCCAACC
>VUQK01013892.1:17106-35521 GCA_015106715.1 Bujurquina vittata
ACAAAAGATAAAAAAAAAAAAAAAAAAAAAAAATCTAATTATAAGCAGTTATTTCAAAATACAGTGTGCTGCATGAACTCATTAAGGAGCGCAGGCAGAGAAGCAGGAAGCATTTAAAAAAGTGGTGCGTATGGATTTGATCATTTTGAAACATGCAACAGGACAAAGATCAGAAGCATTGCAAGTAAATGTAAAATTCAAATACATGCAACCCACCCCCGAGTAAAGACAGTAATGAAAATGGAAAATCTGAGAAATGTACTAAAGTAAGCATTTGTGGCTAAGAGTGTGAGAAAAAAGATAGTGGCACTTAAATGCATAATTACACGTTTTTTTTAAAACTGAACAACAAAATTTGCCAGAAAAATGTAAGCTACTAGATTTCACCATGAAACTTCTAGAAAGAATTGCTTACATGAAGGCTTTTTTTGCCTTTGTGTATATTTTCTTTCCGGTTGCCTCAAACAAAACTGCATTCATCATACGTGAGCTTCAAAAATATCATCTTATATAGTTTGGCTCTCCCCTAATGGAGGGCAGAAAGCATCTATAAGTTATGCATGGGTAGCTGCTTCTCACACAGTGCCAAATCCTCACTGATGAATTTGTATTAAAAATTCTACACTGACTACATATGATGTTCCCATTTGTTCAGACTCGCAGTGCCCTTAAAAATATGCCATTCTGTCAACATAATTAAGGGTCACAAGTTAACATTTACATCACCCACTATGCACGCTTTTGTGAGGATTAAAAGCAGTCATGTTCTTTTGTCAGCTGTCGCAGGCTGTTAAAGAAACCATTCACGGCTCCTTTTGGAAATGACTTGCTTGAGAGTTGAAAAGGTCATTCAATGGAAATTAAGATTTGTGCTTAAAGTTGTGCGGGTAAAGGCATTCGCGCCGTCATCGCTCTGAAAAAAATTACTTCATAAAACATGTCCTACCAAGATGAAACTTCTGTGGGGCTGATGCAAAGTCATTTTTCTTTAATGTGTACTCCTTTTGTGCCTGACTTAGCACAGTAAATAATCAAAAGCATTGCAACAAATAGTGATGTAATCACCAGAGTGGTTAGCTGCTGTCTTTTGTCATTAAAGTCACGTCCGCGCTCTTTAAAAATGGGTTCACATTACTTTGTCTGTTGGCTGTGTCTTAGAAGCTATTAGGAAATTCCACTAGCTCAGACGTATTTTGTCACTGTGACTATAATACATCATGAGCAGTGGAGCTGAGTCATTACTTACTTTTGATTTATAACATCAGGAAGGCAGATTTATATTTTGTTCTGTTAATTTTATTTATATAGTGCCACGTAAGTCTAATGAGAGTGGTCCATACTCTGATTTACCTTTGAATGTGATTCTTATGTTTCTGATGTAATAGCTAAAAGAATGACTTTTGGTATAATTTTGCATGAAAAGGGGCACTTTCATCAAAAAATTCATAACATGAGACGTGTCTTATAAAAAAGTCTCTTTTTTCTCTTTCATTTACTAAATGGGTGACATATAAAGTTATAAGAATCATATCCAGGTATTCATCAAACTTCTGTTCTAGGCCGTTGCCAACTTGTAGGTTGTCAGTAGCCCAACATTTTTCTTTTCTTTTTTTAAAAAATTGATTATTTTGAAGGCCGCTCACTTTCCCACTTTCTTTTATAACTTACAGAGTTACACCACAGGAAGTTGTCTTTTTATCATATATTATGAGTCGACAGTGTTTCTGTGTGCTTACTTTTTGGTTTTTGGTAGTTATAAAAGTATTGAAGCATTGCTGTCTTAGTGCTGTCTTCTGACTGGTAGTATTGATTGTTAATAACTGTCTTTATGCTAGCTATTTATGTGCAGTAATATATTATTTTACAATAATTTTTAGTATGTGTGTTATGGAGCTTTTGCGCTTTGTTTGCTTTGGTTTGCTGTGTTATCAGCAACGTTCTTGTTAACTGTAGATTTTAGTATACATCGGGTCTGGGTCTCCTTTAGAGAACTAGAAAAGAGCAACGTCAGATATATTCCTTCCATATTTTCTTCTCCATGTCTCCCTGTAAAATCCAGGATAGAATCTGAAATCCTTCTGCTCAGATACAAATGCCTGAATGATCGCACTCCATACTATATCATCCCAATGGAGCACTTTGCTCTCAGAGTGCAGGCTTGCCTGTGGTTCCTACAAATTTTAAAGTACAATGGGAGGCAGAGCCTTCAGCTCCAAGCATGGGCTTGAGAGACAGACACCCTCTCTACTTTTAAGAGGGGCTTAAAACTTTTCTTTTTGATAAAGCAGCATAACTAAAGAACAGTACAGAGTCATAACTAAGGTCACCCTAGTTATGCTGCTATAGGCCCAGGCTGGCTCACACTGGATGCATCACACACCGCACACCTTTTGTGTCAATGGCATCCAATAAATTAACTTTTCTTTTCACTTCAACAGTGAAGACCACCTTCCCTAAGTCTGATCATGCCAAAGCTGTCTTCCTGTTAAAAGGGTTTTATTTCGTCCACAGAGTAAAAAGCAAATTCAGCTTCTCTTAAAAACATTAACACTAATATATCATTTAACAACACTTACTGGAGTTGTGGAGGTATTTTGACAATCCTAAAAGACTCTTATGAGCATCTGAGCGCAACATATTCTGTAATCACTGATGCAGACACATGCAGATATATTAACCGGTTGTTTATTTGGTTTTGGTGTTGCAGTGGTTAGCAGTATTTCTTAACAGCAAGAAGGTCTTGGGTTTTATGCCACTGGCCAACTAGGTCCTGTTCATGTTCATCCATGGATGGGTGGATGGACGGAGACAGAAAGAGGAAGAAGATGGAGGAAAAAAGAATAGAAAGGGGGATAAAGTAGGGGAAATAGTGGGAGAGGGGGTGATGGGGGATAGGTAGAGGGAAATAGAATGATGGGAAAAAAAGGGAGGGTGGAATAAAGAATGGGGTAGGAGTGTTAAAGATAGAAAAAAGATCATGAAGGGAGGGTGAAGAGGTGATGCTTCGGGAGAGGGAGAAAAGAAGTCAGTCAGTCAGTTTCTGTGGGACTGATGCAGAAACAGCACAGTGGTGGACAGAGTTTTGGGGAAAAAGCCCTTTGGTTTCTTCTTCTTTCTAGCTTTAAGGTCTTCAGATTAAACACGAGGTGATGGAAAAGCTGGTGGGACCAAGTCACCATTATTTTGTGGACTTGTTGCCTCTTCCTCAGTTCCCACAATGTTTGAAGAAGCCTGATCCGTCTTTGGTGGATGAGCAGCAGCTGTGCAAAGGGGTTAGTTTTTTGGGGCTCAGGGCACATGCTCCGCTGTGGTGTCACTGCCATCCTGTGCTGAACTAATAATCATAGGTTCAGCAGGAGGAGCCAGATAAGAACCTCAGCAAAGTCAGCTTCTTTTGTGGGTTTGGGTCCCATCTTGGGCGTACTTTCATCCTCGCTGGCCTGGACCTCAGACATTACAATGAGTTCACTGCACTCCAATGGCTTCTACACTTACCAGCTCTCAGTCAAATAGAGCACCATTCGGATGTGGTGGAATGGGAGAGTCACATCATGGATGTGCAGCTAGCAAATCTGAAGCAACTGTGTGATGTTATCATGTCAATATGGACCAAAAAAACTCTCTTTGTCTGGCCTCTCACCCCGGACCAATTTGACTTGAAAGACCCTACCAGACCCCCGACAACGTAGCTCCTGGTATCCCTGGGACAAGCAAACCCCTCCACCATGATCTAGCTTACTGTACTTAAAAATGCCTTGAGATGACTACTGTTGATTAATATTGTTGCTGATAACTGGATTTTAAGAGTTAAAGTTCAATTTTAGATTGGCTTACTGACATGGCTGTGTCCTACACAGAACCCAGAGCAGGGTCTTGAGATTCAGCTACACAGTGGAAAAATTTGTCAGCTCAAATGAATGTGTTTCTGTGACAGCTTCCTTTACCAATCTTCATATCATAATTGCATGTACACCGCTGAGCTCCTCTTCTTGAGTTGCTGCTTCGCTCAGCTACAGTCAACCTGAAGCCTAAATCCATGTGCTGATGGTCATCTGCTGCTCATCAATGCTACACAACCTTATGAAGTGTGTATCTGCTCTAGGCCTCTAATTGTGGAGATTTTGACATGCTTAAGTGAATAATTATCTGCTGCAGTGCTGTTACCTTTTAGAATGCTGCTACACATCAGGTGCATTTGAATTTCAAGCCTAAGATTTAGTCATCTCACTTCATGAGATTGTGTATTCCCAGTAGTGGTTGGACACGGTTTGTCTATCATCACTCCGCTGTGCTGAGCTTGGCGTTTGCTTGTAGGTAGAGACAACGTCAGACTACATACCAGATATTGTCTCCACTTATTTTGAATTCACCTAACAAACTGGGTAGGCTGACTGAACTCATGCTGAGCAATGACCATGCAGAGTTTTTAGAAAAAAAAAACTTGGTGAAGTTTGTAAATGTTGAATAGCAATTCTAAGAATGATTTTCACTTAGGCTTTTAATCACTGCAATCTGTATTCTGATCGGTGGTGTTCAGATAGATTATGCAGAGTTTGTAGGCACGCCATGCCCCTAATATTTGTAAAGGCTGAGTTATTAATTAGCAAGATTGATTCAAACTGAAGGCTTCACAGATGGGACCATTAAGAGAATTTATTGGAGACTGCAGTAGCTGTTTCCTTTAAATCTGGGGTTAAATAATATAACATGTGCATTTTATTTAGATCTGGGCAGATCATATCATATCATGTCACGTTTAGGGCCATAAGAGGAATAAATGACTTCAAAGTCCATCTGAATCAGAGAGCATGTTTTAGCTGCCTTGAGGGGTCAGCAGCAGACAGGAAGGGGGGATGGGGGTCAGTGCTTGGCTTACAATGGCTGGCAGTTACTTATGTAAGTGTATAGCATGGCTTTATGTGTTTTCCATGCCTCTAAGATGTTCCCTTGAAACAAAATGGTTTAATGGCAATTAATCAAAATACAGTATTCAAAACTGTATGCAGACAAAGCTTCACCAAAGTAAATGGTTGAAGGCCTTGCATGATAGTCTCCCTCTGTCAGTGCAGCATATTCTATTGATTAATTGTGCTTACTTTAAGGTGTAAACATATTATTTCCTCTTTTGTGTGGAACACTCCCCTTGATTTCATAAATATATTATTTAATTCACTGATAGTGTATAGTAAATCACTGTTGTTATAATGTGGGACAGTCTAAAATGTAAGTAAAAGTGATTACTTTTTATATCTCTCCTCAGTGTCTGCAATGTTGCCTTCTGTCAGTGCATTCCTCTCAGTTCTGATTACCTTCCCTCCCTTGTTCTTCCCATTCAGCTGACTCCACACGACTTGCCTTACTCTCTGCATGTATTTGGCCATTGCAGCTTTCCTAGCAGCCTCATTGTGGTCCTAATTTGCCTGTGGGATTCTAAGAGCTGTCCTCAGTGTCTGCAATGATGCCTTCAGCTAGTGCATTCCCCACAGTTCTGACAACCTTCCCTCTCTTTGTTACCATCTGACTACACTTTTCCAGTCTAAATGACATTCCAATGTCATTGCTGTAGATCCTAGTTTCTCATTGACTCCTGGCATACAGCTTCATGTCATCTATGTACAGGAGGTGGCTAATGGTCACTCCATTCCAAAGTCAGTGTCCATATCCTGTCTTTTTTTAACATTATTCATTATTTTAACAGTATTTACTCACCCATCCAAATCATTGACTTCAGGGGTTCCAATCGCTTCTGTGGTCACAGGTAAACCAATTCCAGTGTGGTACCGTGATAGGTTGCCACCTGTGCAACAAGTCCAGTTGTGAACTTTTCGCTTTGCAGCAGCACATGACTGGGACACTTTACAAAGCTCCCTCAAACTTCCAACTTTAACATCTCTTACTACTTTCAACCATAAAATTCAACAGATCACAGTTGACTGTTGCTCATGCTGATCACTCCAGGTCACACCAATGTACATACCCACATACACTTTCTCCTGTATATATTCACACATGCGTAGACGTTAGTGCCCCCTCTCTCCCCTTAATGCTAACTCACCCTATTCTTCTCCTCATTCCTGTTTTTATCCATGATTTACATGCACGTTCCATGTTAATCTCGGATTTATTTATTGATTGATTTTTTTGGAATGTAATGGTTGATATTCAGTATATGTTTATGTGTTGTGGACCTGATTCTACTGGGACCTTTTGGCCAGGTCATGTTTGTAAATGAGAACTGTACTCAAACAAAGTTTTAAAATAAATAAATAAATAAAAAAATCATATGTAGGCACAAGTTTGGTGTGGAAGAACTTGACTGGAATGCACAGAGTCCTGACCTCAACCTGATAGAACACCTTTGGGATGAATTAGAGCGGAGACTGTGAGCCAGACATTCTCATCACCAATATGCTTCTAGAAAAATGGTCAAAAATTCCAATAAAGACTCTCCTAAACCTTGTTGAAAGCCTTCCCAGGAGATTTGAAGCTGTTCCAGCTGCAAAGGTTGGGCCGACGTCATATTAAACCCCATGAATTAAGAATGGGATGTCACTCAAGTTCACATGTGTGTGAAGGCAGACGAGCGAATACTTTTGGTAATACAGTGTATGGCTCATCTGCATGTTGTGCAGTCAAGTGTAACCTCTCACGCTGCAGCTCTGCTCCCTCTGTCTGATTATGATCTACTGCTATGTTTTGATGAGCAGAGTATTGCTTAGATTTCAAGTTGATGACATGCTGGAGGGCTTACACGGTTGCTGTTCAGCATTTTCCCTGTAGCGATGCCTCTTTTATCTGAGCAGAAGCAGCACAAATTCATCTGGGCTATTGTTAACCAGTGGTTTCTACATATCGTCACTAATGCATGGGAAAACCTGAAGCAATACAAAGGGGTGTAAGGGGAAGTATTGCAGCACTAGAGGTTATGGGAGTCACAAGATTTAATCATGTGATCCGTTTGAGGATGTCCAGTCTTGCCATTGCACATCAGTGCTCACATTTTGCACAGCCTGACTGGGACATTAAAGCATAGGTTACAGATGATTACCAAATGTACTCCAGTGTGCTGTCTTGCTGTGTTTTTAGAATTCTGTCTTCTTTTCCAGTTTTATTTCTAAAATGGCAAAATAAACAAACATAATATTCCACATCTGACTGTTTGAGTTTTGGAGTTTCTTTCATTCTCTGGTTGGTGTTTTAACCACCCTAACTCCTTTGTTATTGATTTTATGTCTTAAATTGTACCCATTGCATTTAAAACCTATTTTATGCACCATTAATCAGGCCTATTTTAGGCCCAGTTGATCTGATGGCATTATGCTCTTCTTGATGCCAGAGATTTGACAGATATTCATGCTGCAACAATATTTAGTCTTATCTAAAGGTCACATTGTTGTAGTGAGCTGTCAGCTGTTTGAAATTTTAAGAACTGAATTCTGCTGTCAGTTTAACAGTGACCGCTTTTAATATGATGACTGCTTGGCTGAAAAAAGGCTGCTTCATGTATAGAGTATTTACAGTCACTTGTTCATAACGTTTTCTTGTCCTTCACTAGAAGATTAGATTGATCATGGTCCTGTGAGCAACTGTTGTCATCTTATTTGTGACTGCGTGTCTATTCTCAGAAAAACAACAAAAAAACTAGTCAGTATCTCAAAAGGCTGACATTGAAGAGAATGAGGCCTGCACCTGTAAACAATCATGACAGCAAATTACATCATGTCTTTCCCATTAGGTGAATAGTGGTTCAACCCATTGACAATCATTGCATGTTATCTCGCTAATAAATGATTTGCAACAGGGTAAATGTAAATGGATAGTATGGGAACTTGCAGCTGTACGTCTATATAATGTCCTCTAAAGTGAAAAAATGGTGTGCATGCGTGCGTGTGTGCTTATGCGCAGGTGTGTCTCTACAGATCTCAAAGGAAGCTGTAAGATGAAGGCAGTAAGGGTTTCAGAGCTCTGGATAATTGGAGGCTTTATCCCTAAAGGTTAACCTGGCATGTATGTGACATTTTTGGAAGGACTACAGCAGCACCCTAAGCGGAAATGCATCACAGGGCCATTGCTGTCGCCCAAGCCACATGGGAAAGGCCATTATGGCTAAGTAACTAGCTATCAGTGTTTAAAACAATCAAACTAGCCAAATTGGGCTAGTTTGATTGGTCAAAAAGTAATGATGGGCTGAAAGTAATGATTAAAATGTAAGTGCAGATACACCAATGTAAGATGATATCTATTGCTTTATGGAATGAGGAGATAGATATTTCTATCATACGTTTGGTACATTTTGAATCATCAAGGAGCGTGGGCACAGTCAGATCTACATTCATTGTAGTATTAGCATGTCTTAATTGGAGCCTTGAATGAAAGTTCACCTAATCCATTAACTATTAGACCTTTAGAGGGTGTGAAATCAGAGACTCACATTATCAGATGTAAGTGCATTATCATGCACTCAGAAAATTAACATTGCCCTGCTTGATAAAATATTTGATTTCCCAATGAGCTCATCAGTAATAATGAGCAGTAAGGTGCTTATTATATTTTCTTTTTAAAAAAGAGTACCATGCATCAGCTTTTTACTCAACTTCCTTTCTAAAAAATCATCTCCTTTTAGGAGAAAATCATCTCCTTTTAGGAGATGATTTTTTTGTCTTCCGAACCATCTGCTCATTCCTGTTTCAGTTTGTTCTTTCCTGACTTTAAAAACAGTAAAAAAAAAAAATTGTCATTGTTACATCCAATCACCCCCTTAAATGCTCACCAAATGCACCGCTAAATGATCGCAATTTTTCTGAAATACAGTCTCAGTCTCAGAGTCAGAAATCAGGACATACAGTGCATCCCCAGTACCCTTATCTAAAATAATTTAAAAGAACTTCCTGCATCACAAGAAATAGTTTTATTTATGATTTACCATGTTCTTTCTTTTTATTCTCTGCACTGATTTTATTCAAATACTGCCTGACACAGAAAATTCTTCAGTCATTTGTGTCTAAATACTGATGATTTTAATCTGTTGTACAAAACTTCTGGTCACCAAATGCAGCTTTGTGACAGTGGGACATGTGATTTGTGACTTTCCACAGTTTGTGTTTGTTTAACCGGCCTCGCATTAAGGACCCCTGTGAGAGGACAACACTTCCTCCTAAAAATGTCTACAGACAGCAGGTTTAATCACACTGGCCTTCATCCAAGTGGTGTATGATTCCAAAGGCTTGACTTGCATCCCATCCCCTTGCTTTAGGGCCCATCTTCTTTATGAAATGGGTATATTGCTTTGCCCATCTTTGCTGGTTGAAAACCAGTGTCGTGGAAGCGTCTGTTAACTTAGAGTTTGTCAATAGCCTTTGTGCAGGGCCGGTTTTCAGATCCCAGGTTAGATTAATATGATGATGCAGTATCACTAAATCATCATCAATCATTCAGAAAAGTTTGAATAATAGTCCAAATTTATCAGATGGGAGTAGATATGCGTCTATTTTAGCCCATGGTCTCTTGGCAATCCAGAGATCAAACAATGTCACACTTTTGCAATAAATGTCTTTATGTGTTACATTCATTCCCCGCCAATAGGTGCATTCTCCATCTGTTAGATGTGAAGAATGTATACACTGAAGGATGTCTTCCAGGAGTGTGTCAGGGATAACAGATCTTCTTCCCTTGAAAACAAATCTATCCTGAGAGCTCAATTCGTGCTGGAAAGAACAATTACACATTGATTCTGCAGGTATGTCTTTTTTTGCTCTGGGCTTCCTTTCTTAAAAGTGCCCATCTGTGTCCACAGCTTTGTGCCTGTCTGTGTTGTTGGGCAAAAAGTACTCAATCATTAACAGTGTCTTTTTCTTTCTGGACTTTTGGGCTGTCTGGTAAATATACTTAAGGCACGGAACATGAGCGATGTTAATCTCTAAGTTTTTGTAATCTCAGTTGCATTCTTTACAGCGTTTTAACTTGGTGTGATAATTTTAAGTGCTTTATTCACATCAACAGTTTTGCGGTAGCTTACTAATGGAATTTCCTTTTATTCCAAAGATTATGGCTAGGCACTTCTTTTTCTTATTTTGGCATAAATATGCACATATTTCAACAGCATATCAGCAGAAAGGAGGTGATACATTTGTCATTTTATGTGATTTATGTCCCTCCTTCACCAGAAGTCTAATTTATTGTTGTTGTGCATGCACAAAGATGCAAAGGCCACTTCCCACACAAAAGTTGGGATTTAATAAAGAAACTTGACAGGAGAAGGCGCAAAATTGCAACAAAACTCTGCCAACACAGATGGCAAGGTTTAAACCAGACTGTACAAATTAAATGTGAATATGTATAATTATATGTATAATAATAATTTTATGTTTTAATACTTTATATATAAACGTGTTATTTTATTAACTAAAAACCCAATTCTGCTCATTATTACATCATTTCTGCCGCCATCACATTCCCCGGCTGCTTGGAGCACAGGTGAGAGGACTGGCAGCTGAAATACTAAAATGGTGACAAGATTCAGGAAGATTTGACTCACCTTTCCCTGATTTTAAGATAAAAAAACTTCATTAAGAAGGACAAAATAATCATTCTGAACAACATTATATAACAATAAATAATTGAATAGTGCATGAATAGCTTTCATTATCCTCTAAAAAACTGAGAATCATACAGTATGTGTTTCATGTGTGAAAATGTTCAAGTAACCACAACTGTACTGTCGTGCACACAGAGTGCTCTGACTGCTTCTCACAATCTGCCTTCTCCGGTCTCTTCACCCATCACAGCTTGTAATTTCTTTGAGTAGTCTTCAGGAATAGTTCTCCAGACTTTATATAGGATATTCAAAGCTCTTCTTTGGATCTTGGCTGTCTTTTGTTCTATTTTCTGTCAAGATGATCCCACACGGCTTCAATTCACGACTGATGGAGTTCCACTGTGTGTTTTCCTATCCAGATATACTTTGACTGCACTGGCAGTGGGTTTGGGATCATTGTCATGGTGAAAAAATTAAGCTGTGGCCAGTCAGAAGCTTCCCAGGTGGTACTGCATCAAAATCTGATGGTACTTTTCTGCATTCATAATTACGTCAGTTTCAAAAAGATCACAACAGCACCAGCAGAAATACAGCCCCAAACCTTGACCGCGAATCCGCTATGTGTTGCAGATGGCTGTTGATACTGTCGACCCTCTCTTCTCACCTCCTCTGTGCATATCGACGATGATTTGAAACAAAGTTTTAATTTGTTTTCATCACTCTGTCAGACCTGTTGCAACTGATTTTCAGTCCACTTCTCTTGACAAAATGCCAAAAGATACAATTTAAAATGGCTTCTCTGCTAAATTGTCTGTTATATGTAAACACAACACTGGTTCACCCCTTGAACAACACTATTACCCTCTAAAAATGGTCGGGTAAAGGGACTGGACCGAAAATGAGTGAAAAACAGTTTTGGACATTGGCCGTAGTTCTCCAGGTAAACTACTGCTTAAGACCACTTACAAAAAAAAAAAAAAAGTCTGACTCCTAAGAAGGAAAATCTAAAGAAATAAAGAGAAGCTCAAGACTTTTGCACGTTACTGTACAAGAATCAAAGAACGATCGATCTGCAGACTCATTTCTATTCATCTGCATTCATGAAGTGAATGCAGATGAATGTGTATTTGTGTAAAGGGCAAAAATCTGAGGCCGATCCACACACACACATTTGGATTTAAAAGGGAGCATTGCCTGCAGGTGCACATATGCACACCTACCTCATAAGTATGGATTCTAAACACTGTTTTATAAATGAGGCCCCTGTGCAGGTGGTAAGGTCCATGGAGCTGAGGCCAAGGAGGCAGAAGGGCAGTGAGTGCTTTTCATGACTTATGCTGCCTCACATCTTCTCGCATGACCCAGAAATTGTTCCCCCTACGGCATCGTGGAGGCTCTTCCAATCCCCTAAATGTGCTTGAGAAGACTAGGCACAAAGGGAGAGGAGGCTTCTGGAGTAGTTTATGTGAGGAAGCACCTATGCATCTGATGTACCACTTATAAATACCTCAGTGTACATGACACGGTTTTTTGTCGCAGCCCTTGATTTGCTGTGTCATCAAAAACTGCGGTGGAGAGATCAGACTCAGGATGCAGACTCAGAACATAAAGGTTTATTTACAGTGAGGGCAAGGCACGATTGACAGCAGGAGGAATCTCAGTTAGTGGCTTCTGAGCGCCAACGCAGGCAGGTCCAGGTTCCTTCGCAGAGGCGAGGCAAAGTCACAGAGCCAGAGCCTGCGAAGGAGGTCGAAGGAGCCTGTTTCCAGTGTAACAATCAGGCGTTGACTGAAGGGCTTCCCCCCATCTTAAGTAGTGACAATTACCAACAGGTGAGTTCATCACCTGTGCAGGGCTCCAAAGGCAGGAAACAGAGGGAGGCCCACCCCCGACACACAAGGTGTGGTTATCTCACACATGCACAGACAGAGGGAGAGAAAACAAAGAGGAGTGATAGAGAGAGGAAGGGTGAGCCAGCACAGGAGGATTGGAGGTCCATGACATGTGTGGTGAATGTGGGTAATAGAATAGAATACAGTTTAATGCTGACATGCATTATAATATCACCTTGTTTATTGTAAGTATAACAAAATAAACTACATTAAAAATTTTGAAAAATGCATTCAAAAATGCATTCACCACAGCATAAATTAACAGTTTTTTTGGTGCAGTTTTTTAACCGTACCATACAGTTAACAAATGTTGTCTTTTACTCTACAATATGATGTATTATTGTGGCGAAAACAAGAACAGAATGAAATGAATAGTCTATATAATGGTAACACTCAACAGTGATCCATACGTAAAGCTGAAGACAAACCAGGGATTTCTCCTTTTGTCTCTTTAATGCATCCCTCACATCCTCATAGGGAGAAGCTAAGACGTGAGGAAGAGACATGAGTGTGGGAAGCGAGGAGACATGTCAGCATAATGAAAAGCACCCATTGTATAGAAGGAGAAGGGATGTGGCAGCTTGCTGCGAGGGTGCAACGGGTTTTTGTTTTTTCTCTTTAGTTAGGGTGACTTAACTTGCTTTCCTCTTTTTGCTTTTCTTTTTTTTTTTGTTAAAGTTGATTGTAATTGCATCTTTTTTTTTTTACAGTTATTTTTATGTAAAAAAGGGATAATCTTGCCAAGTCTGTATTACCTTATTTCATGTTTTACTGGTTGAACAAAAAATACTTCATGCCAGCTGATTTTTTTTATATGTGTGTGTGTGTGTTCTTAAGTTTTCCCAAGCATCAAAGGCTTTTTCCAACATACTCAGGCTTGTGATATTACTGAAGTAATATCCTTTCTTTTGTTTTGCTGTCAGTTGATTGTTAAAGTGTCTTTAAAGTGTGTTAAAGCTCAAATGAGGATGGAGGGACTACAATGACATGGTGACAGCTTCTTTGTGGTAGTGATTACACTATTTCCTCACTGGCATGGTTTTCTTTTTCTTATTTCTTTGTCGCTTTGTTGAGAGAAAACAGGCGCATATATTTCGCACATCTCAATTTCACATTGTGCAAAAACTAAACCCCCCAATAATATTATACCAATAATCAATGTTTTCAATATTTTACTAAAACTCAACAAAATATGCTAAGAGAAATATTGAAAATTTTATGGGAAAGTTGAAAATAACAGTTTGACAATGCTCTCCCAAGTCTTCATATTTAGTTTTAACTTACTGTTGAGGTGTCCAGCCTGCAACTTTACTCGTTTGACTCTCACTCCTCCAACTGTATTGTTTTCAGGCAGCTGTTTTTGTTGCAGCAAAGCTTAAAAACCCCAATGCGCAGCACTTACTCAGCACCAAGCAGCAGACAGATGCAGGCAATGATGAGCTGGTGAACATAGTGGAGCATTTAGCAGCTAAAGAGACAGAAATTTCCCTGGGGAACCAGTGGCGACCAAAAACAGCGTATAGAAAGAGACTGTCACATTCATCTAGTTGCAGAACTGTAAATGAATAAGTGTCACTCTGTAACTGTAGTGTGCAAATGAGAAACTGTTAATAAGTCTTTTACACCACCCTGAGTGGTTTAAACAACATAAACAAGCAAAGATTATTGTTCCACTCGTTTGAATTGCTTATGGTGGGGGGGCTTAAATGCATTGCACCTTTTAACACTGTCATGTATAAAGCTGTGCAAGGGATGAAAAATGCATTAAGACAACATTCTCTATCTATCTATCTATCTATCTATCTATCTATCTATCTATCTATCTATCTATCTATCTATCTATCTATCTATCTATCTATCTATCTATCTATCTATCTATCTATCTATCTATCTAGACAGTTTGAACAAGTGCAGGCTGAAAAGGATAATTAGCATGGAAAAGTTTACAGTAATAGACTGCGGGATGGTGCAGGCAGCCTAATGATGCACTTTAGTATCACCTGCTGCTATCGATATACTACATTTAAACTGACTGGGTGTTGGAAATCAGCCATGATAGCTCATGTAACATCTGCTTATATATTGCAGAATGCTGTTAGAGAAATCCACAAAGACCAATAAAGCTTAGAGCAAGCAGCACAGCTTTTTTTTTTTTTTTTGACTTATATCTAAATGAGTCGTTTCTTCCCACTGCAGGGCTACAGATCCTAGGGTTCCATCCATCCATCAGTCCATCCAACCATTTTCTTAATCGCTTTTCCAATTTAGGGTCACAGGGGGGCAGGGGCTTATCCCAACTGTCATATGGCAAAAGGTCTGGTACGTCCATCATAGATTGTAGGCCAATTCCCACTTCAGCCCAGCCAAATAGCAGGTTTGCATAGTACTTGCATGTGTGCACAGATCAAAACGTTGGGGAGGAATATTTTTCATACCTTACCTCCTAATAATATGTACAAGGTCTGAAAACCTGTCAGTCAATAATTTCCTTAGTAGAGCGTCTTGTGAAATTGCAGTACTTCTACTGCTGAGTATATCCTTTGTCATGAGTGCACATTTATCACACTCTTTCTGCTCTCAATGGTATAGCTTGCTGGCAGTTCCATCTTTTTAAAGCAGCCTGGCACAATCTAGAAATTTGAGGGTTAGCGATAAACCATTAATTCAATGAATTTGGTTAATTAGCTTACTGCCTCGTGCCAAACCCTCAATAAAATACCTTGGGAATCATAGTCGGAAGTTGCTGTTAACTTTCCAAGGCAGCCGTGCCCTATTTAAAAGCGGGATTTGTTATTTTATTTTTTTGTTTTCATTGAAGCTTAGCAGGCTGTTCCTGAAGTTGTTGCATTTAGGGGAGGATCAGTGTCAGGGTTTTTTGACAGATGTTTTCAGTCAAAAAAGCTGTCATGTCGAGGTGATTCCATATTCACCACCATCTGTTGTTGAAGTCAGCTGCACTGGGAAAAACAATTCAGGGCTTTTAATTCTTAATGCCGCCTATCTTACTACAAACCTTGATCAGGGCAAGCACCCGGCTATGCAAACTGCCGACCTGTATAGTAAATATTGCATTTCCTGTTTATTTTGCGCCTTTATATCACTACTTGCTTTGTGTTTGTCTAACCTCAAACCCAAAAAGACTGCTCGGCAGCATCACAAAAAGATGAATGTTTTAAGGGGAA
This sequence comes from Bujurquina vittata, assembly GCA_015106715.1. Lineage (NCBI taxonomy): Eukaryota > Metazoa > Chordata > Actinopteri > Cichliformes > Cichlidae > Bujurquina > Bujurquina vittata. The sequence continues at coordinate 32,715 of VUQK01013892.1, forward strand.
AAAGGACATCAGCTACATGACACTGCTTACAAAGTACAGTTAGTGACACAGAAGATTTTGACCTACTCTGTTTTATTCAAGCGTCAAACACCTCGGATAAATGCGACCGAATGTGGCCTGTAACAGTTCAGCAGGAAAAACAACAACAGAAAGGCTTTTATTTATTTAATAAATAAATAAGCGCAGACTGAAACAATATTAGAGGTCAGTAATTTCACATCATCCAAGAATACTCTTTTCACACAAACCACCAGACTCCCGCTGGTGGACGCTGTAGGGGAGCCATATATGTTGTTCAGGGGTGTCACAATATTTCCATTACATGTCATGATTATTGTGACCAAAAATAATTAACTTAACAAAATTGTTACACTTTCTATGTATAATTTGAAAAATAGCTAATTTTGTTTGTTATATGTTTTGTAGACGTACAAAAAGTAACATTATACCCCTGTGTTTAATTTTCAAACATTATCGCTATCGTCAGTAGGGGTATATCTCTACACCCACAGTGCCGACACTTATCAGTGCAAAAGAAGAGGGAATGCTAGCGAGCCTGTCTGCATTGCATACATTCAAGGCACGTCACGGATGGGCGTTCACCAGCAAAAATGTACAAATACGTCAGTCATGCACAACAAATACAAATACTAGTACATGAGAAAAGAGACCCCTCAAACTTTGAAACTGAACATAAGCTACACCATTTTAAAACAGGTTTAATCTTGAATCCTCAGCAGTGCTCCAAACCTGTGCCTGTGTAATCCCCCAAATTCAAGTTTGATAAAAACTAAAGTATCTGGTTAGTTGAGCAAATTACTTAAGTCTTATAAAATAAAGCTGATTCCTAATATACAATAAGTCTACAATTTGGAAAAGGGTGCACACTGTTGAGCATTAAATACTTTATCTGTTCTGTCTGAAAAAACATCAACGGGCCAGGTTTTAACATCAGCTTTGAAGTCACAAAGCCTGAGAAGTAACAATGAATGTGAATTTGTAACAGACAGTGATCACAATCAGATTTCTGCAAATGAAAAACTTTTAACTCCTCAAACTGACAAGACACTTTCTTCTTCCACGTGTGAGCAATATTAGTTTACCTGCTTGATTGTTAACATGTGTTGAGAATCATTTCCTTTTTTTTTGGCACTTGCATTTTTCAGTTTTGTGAAGCTTTGGCTTAAACATCCCCGTATGGCTTGCAGTATTTGTGTTTGTCAGAACAGGTGCTTTCAGTAATGTCCTGCAAAGGTTTTGAAGAAGGGAAGTAGAGAAGTACCCTTAATTTTATAATGTGTTTTTGTGTCAGTAGTAAAAATCTAATGGTGTCAATCCTACGATATAGGCATATTTAAACAAATAACTCTCAGTAAATCCTTCCTTATCAGAAGCTTTGTAGTCTAGTAACTTCCAGTGCTGTCAGTCTTTGTGTCGTTTTCTTGAGAAACTCTGATTTTCTCTCATAATCCAGATAAATGTAATTTACCGGTAGGTAGAATGCACGCTTTTGTTCTGGAGATGTGCTCTCTCTTCCCTGAGATCTTGAACATTTACATATTTACATTATGAAACATCCTTTGCTGCTCACTATTCATGATAAAGAATAACTGTTGAATTCAGGATTATATGTGATACCATCTTATAGACCACTTTTTTTTCACTAGCTGATATTTTGACTAGATTTCAAGAGAAGACTTTTTTTTCACTCTCACAGGTTGATCAATAACCCTCTCATACCATGACAGCTCTGTTAAACCAATGAAACCAAAATTACCCGGTACCACAACAGTGTTCTTGATCTTGTTTTGGAACCACAGCTTGCAATCCTGTAATAGTTTTAAACACATTGTCCATACCAAAAACAGAAAGAGAGAGCGAGAGAGAGGGAACAGTCTACCACCATCATAAATGTTATTCACTTACTTCGGAAACTCCAGAGACCCTTTCTTCAGTCTATGCTACAGCACAGTAGCATAGCAACAAAAATCAGATATGCATCTTCCCAAGAATGCTACATAATTGCTCCTGATTATTTGTCACATCCTTTACACAGGACACTGGAATGCCAAGGGCTATATAAATCTGCACAACAAAACGTCTCTTACAAGATTTGCATAATGAAATACAAAATACAAAACTACAAAAAAATACAAATTTGTAAAAAACATTTTTCCTTTTATTCTCTAAGTTTTATCATTTATATCATTCGCAATTGTCCAATTATAAGGCCTGCTTGAGGGCAACTTAGTTCCATTAAAAATGACTTGCTCCTCATGGACCTCGCTCTGCTGCTCTGAAACTGGCCACTCGCATTACGAATTGTGCCGCACATCACCATGTGCCAAAGGGGAAGTGAGGGATCAGTCCGCATCCGTGGGTCTGAAGAGGGAAAGTGAAAAAAAGATGTTCAAGATGAGCAAACCTGAAAACCTAATAACACCATTTTATTCCTTTTGGCAGATCTATATTTGTATAACCCAGTAATCTCAGCGATGTGTGAAAGCACTAGCTGACTGGCTCACAGTAGGCAAATTGGGTGTGGGTCAGATGCCTGCAGGCTGCTAATGATTAATGAATTCCATCACTGTCATTCTGGGAGTGTGGTCACACAGACAGAGGCAGTCTGTCAACTCCAGCGTGCTCATCTTGATGCACAATGTGCTTAAAATGTGCTCTGAATGTCCCGTGCAGCAACGACTTACGTGGCAAAAAAAAAAAAAAAATACAAAATTTGCAATGTGAATAAAAAAAAACAAAAAATACAATTTTTTTTGTTTAAAATTGTTCTATATAACTTACATCAT
>VUQK01013897.1:0-24858 GCA_015106715.1 Bujurquina vittata
CCACCACTGAATGGCTGAAGAAACACAAAATGAAGACTTTGGAGTGGCCTAGCCAAAGTCCTGACCTGAATCCTATTGAGATGTTGTGGCATGACCTTAAAAAGGCCGTTCATGCTCCAAAACCCTCTAATGTAACTGAATTAGGACAATTCTGCAAAGATGAGTGGGCCAAAATTCCTCCAGAACGCTGGAAAAGCCTCATTGCAAGTTATCGCAAACGCTTGGTTGCAGTTGTTGCTGCTAAGGGTGGCCCAACCCGTTATTAGGTTTAGGGGGCAATCACTTTTTCACACAGGGCCATGGTGGTTTGGATTTTTTTTTCACCTTTACTACTACACACCTTCATTTACAACTTGCATTTTGTGTTTACTTGTGTTGTCCTTGACTATTGTTTAAATTGGTTTGATGTTCCGAAACACTTAAGTGTGACAAACATGCAAAAAAACGGGAAATGAGGAAGGGGGCAAACACTTTTTCACACCACTGTATACTGTTCAGTCTGTGTAACTCCAGCATAAAAACCAAACCAAAATTTAAAATAAGTGGTAGAATAACTACCATACTACACAGCTTCAAAGAAAACTGACTCTTGAGGAGTGTCGAAATTATCACAAACTGCTATTGGCAGTTCCTGGATCTAGACTAAACCTGACACCTTCCGCCTTTGGGCTACACCTGGAAATGAACACTGTGAATTTAGTGGTGATAAAAAGCAACCTTGGCAAAGGCCAAGACCCACCAAGTATAACTTACTGCCGGCAATGCAAACTGGGCCTTCACCAGGGTTGTACAGAGATAGCTGTTAACAAAACATAACTCATTCAGATTTATTGTCCCCAGCCTACTTCAGAATGCTGCCAAAGTTGAGCCAGAGGGAGAAGTTTAAAATCTTCCATTCACTCCCAGCACACCCTGACAATAGATTTAGGTGCACCAAACCTGTCCATCACCCTCCCCCACAACATGAACCAAATGATTAGTTGACAGCTCAGATACTTTCTTAATCCAAGTGTCCAAGACATCCGGTCGTAGATCCACTCATAGGCTTAAAAAATCATCGGCTCACAGTCTGGGATGTCCTGCTGCCGCGCACACACTTACAGTGTGAGCACCTTTACTTTGTGTTTGTTATGGTCAAACTGTGACTGGCAAAGAAGTCTAATAACACAGGTCAGGTTTAGATTGAAAAAGTCATTCCTCTCAGTCTCACCGTTTCACCGTTGTTTCCTACTGTGTACTTTGTTTGAGGAACGAGGCTTCCCCTCAACTCTTATGTTCACATAACAGGCCAAAACTGGTATTGGTCTAACAACATAAGAGCTTTGAAACTCAAGCCAAAGCATCAGAAAGAGTTTCATTATACTTTATTACAATCATCAAAAAAACAAACAAACAAAAAAAAAACAACTACTGTGGCTATTTAGTATTACTTTAATAGCAGTATTTATTTGATTGTAATTTTCACCCACTGTAAAGCACATAATTACTTATTGTTCTTTCAGGCTTTCCCCTTAATTTTGTGTTCTCCATAAATGGATTCAACAAGCACATGGAGTGGATTCTGGTGAACCACCTGTGACAAGCAAGGTAGGAAAAAAGAATTAACATGAATAACTGTTTTGAACATCCCAATGAGGATGGCAAAAATGCAAATTGGTAATCTTCTGTAAAATGTATGGACTTCCCTAGTCAAATTTTCACCAATGATGCAGTAGGATTTGTCCAGTGGTTGAGGCAGACCCCAAAAGGTGACATTCAGAGCATCTTTTACGATCCAAGAAATGTACTTACAGTAGCGTGCATGCTCATTCTTTGGTTCCTTGAAGAATAAATAGCCTTAATTGTGGCCTTAAATGAATTGAGTCCTGTGAATTGATTACAAACATTTGGTTAAGGCAAAAATAATAATATTAATCACTTAACCCTAGTAGATATATTTTTAAATACGCATTCAGCTTAACTGTGCCAAGACTGCCCTGAGATATAATGCAACAGACCTGAGTATATGAAACACAATGGAGTTGCACTGTGAACCTCTCGGTGTAAGACATCTAAATCATGGAACAACAGATTAAACTGCTTGGGCTAATTGGTCTAAATTTAGCTTGAAATATCCATGGCTACATGGGAGTTGCTATATAACCTCCAAGTTGAAAGTGAATCTAGTGCTCAGTGGGACTGTGGAGTACCAGCTACTGTTACACATACAAAACTTTCAGAGGAAAGGTTCTTGAATCCAAGAATGAAGTTTGAAACCCCTGTTTATCTGCAACAGTATCCACCCAAGTTATGTTGTCAAAGCCAGATCTTAGCCTGAGCTTATTACATCGTTGTGCCATCAACCCACTGACCACAGCACTGATTGCATAGCCAAAAGTAGCAATTTCAGGATTTTAGAGCAATTGATTGAGCGGTTCTAAACCAGATGTTTAGTGTCTGTCCCCTCACTTCCCAAAAACTTCCTTTTATGAAACGATTTGAAAATCCAAACTTGTAGGTCATGTTGCAGCAGAGCCGTGATGAAGTGTATTAGCATTTTGATAGCACGCTGTAGCCCAGAGCCATCTCCACCTCTTCTCACTTTGGTTTTGCAGGGTGAGTTAACACACAGGAGGGGTGATGGAGTGTTGAGTAGTCTCAATGACTTTTACAGCCAAAAATATGGAAATATCACATATTTTCACAATGGAAATGGTAGATTCCCTATACAGTGAGCCATGTAAATACAGTAACGGCATATTTATTCAAGTGAAATGAAGACTGCTGCCTTAGATTATGTTGTGTGATTACTGCAGGCATGACTGGGATCTTGTGTCCTATAGTAATGTGCATACTGTAATGTGCCCTCTTACAAAGGTCCTTTTGTTTCAGTGGCTGGGGGGTCCGTGCACTCTGATCTCTCCCTTGTTTCCTCCTTCACTTCCCCCGTATCCCCCCCTCCCCCCCATCCCACCCCCCTCTATCAAGCGCCCTGATTCCCAGTTCAAATTGGCCCCCTGTTATTAATCCCAATCACCCGGAACACATCGACCACAGCGTACGACGAAAACACATGTGCCCACCGCCCCCGCTCCTCAGCTCGGCGCACTGATTCTAATTAATTAATTACATCCCAGGTGATTTTACTTTGAGATGGAGAGGAGAAAAATAGAAGAGGGGGAAAAAAAACTGCATCCCACAGGCACCACCAAATTGGCAACAAACGCTCCTGAGCAAAAGAAAAAAAGAAAAAAGAAAACCCAGTTCATTACTTCTGGGAGAGTCAGCTTCTTGTAGCTACTTCCTAACTACTGCTCTGCTATCCAAGACCAAAATACACTGTTTCCCCCCTCCTATTTTTTTTTCTAGCTTGCCTGTCTGCCACCCACAAAACCCTTTCCAAAAACACAGACAGGAACAACCCTGCAACAAATTGATAGCATATTTAGGTATTCAGGATTATATTTTGAAGAGAATGGATAGCAGAAAGGGGGATATTGTGTAAATCATATTTCTTGCCAGAGTTTAACAGGTTAGCAGGGGAGCTATTTAGCATTGCACTGGCACTTTCTTAAATAAAACAGGACTGCGTATCTGCTGTATCTCATTCATTTGAAAGTCAAAGGCTTTGCAAATTCTTTCATGCCTTTCCAATTTGCTTCCCTCCTCGTTCAGGATATTTCAATCCCCCAACAGTGAAAAACTTTTTGCCTCTGACGTTATCGGCGTGATCTGCTGATGTGAAAATGTTTGACTCTGCACTTTTGTTATGCACCATGTTTAAATAATATCTATCAACAATCAGCATCTTCATCTGTAATGTTCAATTTGAGCTGAATTTGACATTGTAGAAGTTTGGAAGGGCCTGAAACATCCTGCTGAGTAGAGTTTCAATCAGAAATGAAATATGTGCAATTGGTGACATCTATGCCTGCAAACTTATTAGAAAAATAATTCTCATATAATTTAAAATCAATATTTCTACATGGCTTAAAAAAACTTTTATCTTGGCTGATTGCTGAAAAATTTAATTGAATCGAATTGTATAAACGTCACAATGGCAGTCAAGTGTGCAAAATCGATAAAAAGACAAGATGAATTGATTTTAAAGTGCGTCATAAACCACACCATGTAACAAAACCATTTGGCAGAGAAAACTGCGGTTTTCTAAAATGGGTATAAAATCCAGAGTAGCAGCATCGCATAAAACTAAACGTGTAAAATGTTATGGGCTGCACTTTAGGTACGCATTACTCCAGGGGTGGCGTGGGTGGGAGCTTCACAACCCAGCAAACATTTCGAGGTTTGCTGAGTTGTGGTCTCTTCTTGACATCTAGTCATTTTTGAAAAATAGATCCAAAATGAAAGCTGAAATGATGTTGCAGGCATTAGCGCAGCAAGAGAAAGGTTCTGTTTAAGAACATTTTTTTTTTACTATCTATATATTGATTAGAATAACATAGCTTTAAAAAAAAGGTTATTGAGAAAAAGGCTGAGAAAAAGATATATCTCAGTGGCAGGCTTACAATTTTATATCCACCACTTACACTACTCAGCTAATTGGCTTCATAGACAAAACATTGTTTTCCTGACTTTATGATACAGACACTATAGAGGAGGGGTAAACATAAGAGTCCGATGTGTATCCAATAATCTTATCTATATTTCTCACGTTGTAAGAAACGATCTGACACAACCTCTATTTTATGTGGAAACAACATCAACATCTGTTTGCCTACAGTTCAGTTTTTGGCTTGGGACTGTGACCAGTTTTGACCGGGGAGATGATGTCGCAGTTTCAACCATGTTTGCAGGAAAATTATGTAAAAAACTGTTTAAAGGTTTGTAAGATTGGAAACGATGTAATTAATATTCAAAAATCCATTTTTTCTGTTATCTTCACCAGTAAATTTGAACTAGTTACTAGATTTTTTTAGCTGTTTTTTTAAATTGCTCAAAGAAAATTACACACACACACACACATATATTATATATATATATATCAAAATAGTCATACTGTATCTGGAGACACAGTATGGTTCTTGGTGAGCATATGTTCCTATATAACACTCTACTGGTGTCTTAGTGTTCACTCAGAAGACGCTAGCCAGATCACAGCAACAGCCGGTATAGGCAGGCTGTATATTCACTATTTGTCTTCATGTGGATAGATGCCACCTACTTTTCTCACCTCTCTATGAGTTTGCAAAATGCTTCAGATGACCTGATAATCTCTTGGCATGTTCTTTTGCCCAGCCCACCTCACGATCTTCCTCACCTACATTAGCACCTATGGGGACTCTGGCAGCCTTTTACTACGGGACAGTGCCAGGTCAGAAAAGACTGGAGACTGACCAGACAGGGAGGTATCTCCCCTTTGCCTTCTCCAAGTCAAAGTGAAAGATGAAAGGTCTTCATTCACAAAATCAAGCTGATAGTCTTCAAATAAAGAACTTGGACTCATTCTTTCTCTTTCTTTTATCCCTAATGGAAATTAAGCTATTAAAGATCGTGCAGACCACATGAGGCATCTGGCACAAACATGGGAGCTCAATCTACAATGTCATATTTTATGGTACTGGTGAATTACACAAGCTGCCAGTTCTCTGTTTTGGCACAGATGCTACATTTTAAATGAATGTCATAAGTAATATTACACAGTAATGGAAAAGATTTTGTGGCTTTGGACTATATAGTGGAGAAGCTGCCTTTCTGCATAACCCCCAATACAATGAGGTCAGAGGTCAAAGCAAAGAGTTCCTGGATATTACAGCGATTTATTGGTGTGCTGAAGGCCTCCAGAGCAGCTGTTTGTCATTATAACAACGTTAAACCAGGCTGTGTTATCGGCGCTAAATAAAATCTAATCTTTACACTGGAGTAAATATTAACGCTTCTTGTTTAAATTTGCAAGTTACATTTCCTGGCACACCAGTGGCAACAAGTTTTACACGTCCGAGCTGGTCGGAAAATGTATGTTTTTGTCAATAAAACAGTGACAGTGTTCTCGACAGAGGGCACCATCACCCAAAGTTTTTTTGACAGCAAGTCTCATCCGTCAACAGGTGGAATTTGAGAGGCTGTACAGAGCAGAAACATATCATGACAGATGAGCTGCTGTAAAAGTGCGTCCATGCTGAAACGGGCCACAAATAACCAGTAGCTACTGTAAGTGTACACTGACACTCAGACTGTTTTCAAGATGTCAAATCTAAATCCTGTGAGACACATGAGAGTAGCACTGAGCTACTTCTGGTTTGCATAAGACAGGAAAGCATTCGCTCACAGTGAAGAACAAGAAGGTGGCGGGTTTTAAGTCAGTATGAATCACACCATGGGATTACAGGCGAGCATGGAGCATGTAATTTTTCCACCTATATTGCTGAACTGCTCCAAATTTCAGGCTAAACCTTTGGCAGACTTGTGCAGGGACCCTGTCGTGACCGCGATCTCCAACAGCGGAATGTGGAACAGAATGCGGCTCCATGAGGCCCGGATCCCGGACACATATTTATTTGCTCATTCATCACTTCTTGATGGCCTCTGACCTACTACTGTGTGTTTTTGCTCTCCTTCGTTCACAGGTTCACTTTTTTCTTTCCACTTAAAGAAATGCAGAGGCAGATTCTCCACCAGGGAGATATGCTGCATTTACACATGGTAGACTTGTTGGCCTTCTTTCCAGAGCTCATACTGGAGCTACTTTACCTAAAAGATCTGCTCTAGTTTCTGAAAGTATGTAGGAACTCAGATTAAAAACTGACTCCATGTCTGCAGAATTGTGTTTCAGATGTCCCTCAGTGTTGGTACTCCAGTGTATCCCTAGCGGGATGCTCACTGGAGTTGTATGGAAAGGAAACAGATGTTGCCAGTTCCCAATAGAAACAAATATGAAAGACTAAGGTATATTGAAGTTTAGTGAAGGATAAATGCAAGAGTTTAATAAGGAGATATGAATTCTCTGGTAAGACAAGACGATTGTGAGCGTAGTGTGCTGCTTGCAATGTGGAAACTGCAGGTGAAATCTCCACAAGTTAAAAAGCAGACCTGTGGCCAAAGACTTTCCAGTTGGGTCAATCAATCAATGGAAAATAGCCAAAAAATGATAATGATGAAGGTGAAACCCTAATCATCCAGTTGCTATTCGTAGTCATTTATAGTTTCAGTTGAAAGTATTTCACACATTGGTGAAAGGTATGTTTTCAAAGTATCTGCTGGTGTGCAATGAATTTTGCTGCATCACAGTTTCTGCCCCACTTCAATACCTTTTAAATAGACTCTAAATAGCTGGGATAAAAAAGGGTTATGTACTATAGTCAGCTGCTGCACTGTAGAGCCATGAAACATCAAGCACTCTAAACATCTGCCAAGGGAGAGGCAGGAAGATTTGTGAGTCAATCTACTCTTAAGGGGTAAACTGCAACCATCTGCCTTTGAATATGTAAAGCATCTTACATCTCAGCATACTAACTGCATAAAATTAATCTTTGGATCCTTCTCTTCTGTTTACTTCCCAGCAAACATTTTCTTGTTGAATAAAAGCTGGCAGAGCAGCCCGTTCTAACATTGGAGAACCATGTAGAGACAGAGGAGAATGAAACTTGAGAAGCTTGTAGCATAGCATAGCAGATTTTAAAGTGACATTTTAATGCCTTTGTGCTGGACATATGATGTAAAGAAATGATAAAATTCAAAGTTGTATTCAATTTGACTAATGGAAAACACCGAAAAGAAATTATAACAAACAAACTTGGATCATGCCATAATAAATGTTTAATTTCTAATGCTGTTATTAAGTAACAGCATATAAACAATAACACTGCTGTTTAAATTAACTTTACCTTTGTGTGTTATGGGTTTCTCTATTTTTTGACAAATTAATTGCAATAATGTGATTATCACTATTTTATTATTAAATATCATGGCTACCATGGCTATCTTAACAATCCTAAGCAGTAGAATTGACAAGTCATAAGAAGTGGAGTCTAGAGCTACTGAACAACTTTGACCAAATCAGCAGCTCCTGCCTCTGAGTATCAACAAAAGACAGATAGCTACTGCTATCAGTGACAAAGAGGCTTCCTCCTGGACATAAATTAATGGCACTGGCTTGACATCAGCTCCCGGGGTTAAGTCTATGTTGTCAACATGCTTGGGCATTCTGGAGACAAATGATGCCAAGAAGCCACACATCGTCTCCCAGCATTGCAGGCACAGTCACCCTTTGTTTCTTTGTAAACGTTTCCCCTGAGAACAGAGCCGTAATGCTCAAAGATGTGTATGATATATATATTTATATATAATTTTTAAAAAAGGAAATAAATAAATAAAATGAAAATGTGAACCCTTCTTTTTCTTTCTTTTTTCTTTTTTTTTTACAGTAGATTATCACATTTGATTTTGATAAGGATGCAGGGGGAAAGAAAGATTTTAATTGTGGGAAACGAGGCAGTGTAATGTAGTATTTAAGGACATCGTTATCTTGCCCTTGTTCCAAACAACCCACAAAAGGGACTTAAAATTAAATTAATGTTCTTTTGATCACGCTCAGATCTTCTTGTGCGATATAATGCAATTCATACACAGTTACTGAGTGACTGTCAGTGTTGGACAGAAGGAGAAAAGTTTTCTTTGAAAAGCTGATTAAAAGCGGCGCTTCGTCCACCAAAGGATTTCCTGACTTTGCCAGCATGCGTTTGATACTGTAGAATCTGTTGGTCCTTTTATAACAGATATTGAGTAAACCTTTTTTTAACCACCAATTTTTTTTAACTAACTTTACAAAATCAAATAGAAAATTAATAAAAAAAAAATCCACATTTATCTTGGTGATTGTATGCCTAAAAACACACCAGCTTCTATACATGTCTGATTATAGTTAGTTTATTACATGTTATTACAGTTTATTGCAGGCTTGTTGAGTAATGCTGCCATATTTTCTTCATACACACAGAACCTCATTATGTCCTGTAGTCCAATCATTAAATTTCCAAACATAAAACATACTTCATGGACTATGGATGAAACTGGTTTCGGTTTGATGTGTGTGTAATGCTGAGGTCACACAAAAGCGGCACAGAAACACTTAAATTAAAAGCATCGTATTATTGGAAATAATTAATGTAGCACATGGTAGATATAGTTGGAGCAATGTAAGTTTCATCTAACTTCTAAGGTTGTTAGGGGGGAATTAAAAACAAACAAGCGAGCAAAAGAAAAACACTGACTTCCCTGAAGGCAGAAAAGAAAAAGAATCCCCAATAAATACCCTCATATTTGTAATTTCTCAAATCTGGCAAGAAAGGGTATGAAAACTGAGTCATTTTTCCCAACGCAATCTTTTAAACTCCAGTCTATACATCACATCAGCCCAGAAGACAGGCCAGTGTGATCTATCCTTTGTTCAGCCTCTTTCTTTTAGACATAACTGAGTTATGTTTAATATTAATATAAGATGTTGACAGCTTATCCCACACATCTTAAACTCACGTCCTGAGAAATAGTTTTCCTATTGTCTCAGCTTGGTCCCAATTAATTTTTTTCCACTGCACTTATTTGTCTAAAATAATCAGCTCTTGACAAAACAGTAAGATCCAAATGAAATTTGACTGATTTATACATGAACCTGCACACCATCAGAGTTTGGCCTCAGCGCACTTTATCTTGCGCCTTTCTTATGTTGTTGTTGGACAGGATAATTTGTCTTAGTTTGATTTATTATTTTAGGAGGAACTGGTCAGAATCCAGTAATCTCCAAACAAGAGGAAATTTATTTCTAATGCAACAAAGACTATTGTGATCGCCAAACATTTATCTCTGGGTGTACTTGGTGTTGAAACCAACAGGTGCTTGGATTATCCCGCTGAGATTCCTACATCCCTTTGTGTTGTAACAAGAAAGGAATTAAGGGGCTGGGTTTCCCCGTGATTTAGTCAACCGACATGAAAAACATGCGGCCTCCACTTTAGTGGACATTTGTAGCAATTATACCCTGCCTCCTTATGGACCAAAGGTAATGATTTTCCAGTAAGACTGTTTAGACAAGCTGACAAGCTGTGTAATATAGCATAAATATAGGATAAAATGTGTCCCTCTATGTAAGCATGGTGTATTATTTAAAAAAAAAAAACAGCAATATGAAGAAAATTAGGAGTAGATTTTAAAGAAAGTAACTATCCCCGGGTTACTGTTGCCGTTTTGATCGAGGTTGCGTTGCTGGACTCATACAACATACTGTCCTTAATGCTGCTCTGAAAGATCTTTTTGTTATTGTTGTTTTGGGATTATCGTATTATCTTCAGTATATAACTATATTTCTTGATGTAATCAGTGTTTAGATTGTCAGTGAAACAATGTTTTCTTCCACTGATTGTGGGAACTTGATGTGCTAAAAAGAAATCTTAGCACATCTGTTTAACATTTCCACCTAACTGCAAGATTTATTGTGCCCTACATTTTCTTCTTTTTGTTTTGTCTTTTTCTTTTCTGAGTATTACTTTCACAGAGTGTTTCAGGTTTGGGCAAATCACCAGAACAACAAATATTTGGCTTGTAACACATAAAACACACTGCCTGTATTGTCACACAATGAATGAGGAATTGGTAGCATCCTATTCTCAAAGGATTAAGGGAAAACAAAAATGAAAATCCTCCAGATTGTCACACATTTGATACTTATTTAAAAGCAGTAGCAGTAGATTGATAGTCGTGGCCTCATAGCATTAAAGTAGGTTGTAGAGTAGTTGCCTGCTGGCAATGTGGAGCTAGTCCCCGTGTCCCAGGGTCCTAGGGAATTGGTCTTTAAAAGGAAAGGGCCATTGGCAGGGTATGAGATGTGCTCAATCGCAGAATCTGACCTGGTAAAAATGGGAGCTACACTACTGTCACTCTAGGGTCCCTCTCCAGGGATGGATTGTAATTATAAGAGCGAGGGCCCTGGGGCCCCATCACTCTAAGAGCTACCCGCTAATCACAAATCACACAGACCTGGCACAGGAGGTGTCTTCCCTTAGAAACTGAACTCAAAAACCTTTAGCAGATAAAGGTCAGACTCAGAGGTAATGCATGTGTGATAAAGTGTCCAGGCTGTTCACTGTAAACGGTCTTAAGGCACATCCACTAAACATAGTTGAAGTTTTCTGACTTCATGCTGTGGAGAAGCTCTTGGCCAAATTCAGAGCATTTGGTGGAGTTTAATAAGCTAAGCAACAACTTAAAAAGTAGGAGTGTTTCTCCTGTGACTTGCAATAAGTCGTTTTGCACGGCAGCTCACAGGAAACTGGGTGCACATTGTGAAATGTGTCTGAAAATATTTTGCAGCTCGATTATAAATAAACTCTTGATATCCTTGCAATTGTGCTATTTCTATTGGTAACTATTAGAGTAACTAAAAAGTGGGAGGAGATGTGTCAACACTGAGAAATGATTTTCAGGTACGGATTCAACTTCATTTGCTGCCTTGACATCATTCTGGAGACATTTTAATTAATCAATAATGAACTGTGTAGGCTTAATTTAATGAGACAGGTGGAGAGTTAATCTCCGATGAGATAAAAATGCACATTAAAAGTGTGTAAAATTTTCACTGTGACTTCTTTGAGTACTTGTTCTCGACGCCTGCATTTTCTTGTATTTTTCTTTTCTTTCAAGGCCTATAGTATTAGTCCTACCCCTCACTATTTGCTCCTGAGCTAAGAGTTATTCCCCAGCAACTTTTGATCTTCCCTGTCATCTTTCTTTGTGATTCCTCCCATTGCAGGCCTTTAAAGGTCTTGCAGATTCCCCTTCCCCTCAAACCAGAAGGACTTTCAAGGTCTACTCAGATAACGTCACCGCGACTGTGCATCTGTTTCCAATTCGGTGCAATTAACAAGGCCAGCTTGAGAATGTTCCTTTCTATTTCATACCCCTCAATTTTTCTCCTTTTCTGCCTGTCTCACGTCTTCCCCGTCCACAGCTCAGTGGAACATGGCCATTCTTTTCGTGTCACTCAAATCAAAACAACGTAGGATCTCTCAGCATATGTTTGTTTCTTTCCTTGGGTGGGCCACTTCATAAAAACAATCCTCCCATGCTTGTCTGCAGCAGAACATCAGTTTGTTATGGTCTGCCTGAAAGATGAAAAAGGTGTGAGAAAAGACACCTCAAAATGAAAAAGAAGAACATACTAAAATGTGCTTAACCGAACTAGCACATGCCAGATATTCTTTGAGTGATGTGTACACAGCAGTTGTATTTGTGCAGTCTGGTCTGTGGCTTGGTAAAAGTTGTCTTGTATTTTTCTTGGTAAATGTACAATAACCCTCTAAAAAGCGCCTTTAATTTCTTGCTGAAATGTATGCTTTCCCAGTCTCCTTGCTCCGCTTAGCAATAAATCCCAACCTTGTGTAGAGTGCTTCGAACTCAGATGCCAAAAGCAGGAGGCGAATATGGAGTATAGGCGGAAGCGTCTTATGTTTCTGGGTTTTTTTGGGTTTTTTACTAAGCCAGGGTACAAGCCTCAGAAAAGTCCTTTGCTGCTTTTTCGGGAGGTCAACAGGTACAGCTGAGGCAAAACTACTGACCGGCAGAGGCTTAAACCAACAATATCTCTGACAATGACCAGTGACAGCTTTATGACCCTTTGGCCTTTACAGAGCACAATTTAAAGTCAAACTGCACTCAGTCTTCCCATTTTCTGGCAAACACTTTTTTTAGCTGCTCTCAAAAACTTTGACTTAAAAGAGCAAAAACTTTATTCGAAGTCGTATTCACAATAAGCTATCGTTTCTGTTTATCTTTTATAGAGCCCAAAGGCTTACTATCGCTATAACAGAGCCCAGGCATACATATGATTATCCAACTGTATTTTGAAAGGCAGCCAAGATGAGTGTACATCATATGCCTGCTAAGGCAGTGGTTACACTGAAGCTGTCGTTCCTCCTCCTTCTGGCTATCCCACAGGTTGTCAGCCAACAGCTGGACCACTGAAGAGTATTGATGTTCTGACAGAAGGGTAAGGTCACCTTTTGTGCGGCATTTGTAATAATTAATTCCTTGATGATATGCAATGGCCCTTGCATCTCCAAATATCACACAGATGCAAATGGATGCCTTGATGCACATCTGTGAAAATGTCTAATATTTCCATTGTGGCAAATATATAGACAGTGGGCTCAGGGCATATCAATCAAAGCAGTCATTTGCCAATGGGCATACCTGGTTTAAACTCATTTTTGACTGTAATGGGGAGGGTGATTTAAAAAATGAAGTTCATGTCAGAATCACTGTGACTTGAAACTAGCACTTGAACCCGTAGCATTATTGGGAAAGTATTCACTGAGGTCATAGAGCAAGAGAGCTGAGGGTCATTTTTCCAAAGACTTCTGCACAGCTGGTAGTCTTTGTGCAACCACAGGAGTCGCCCCACACTGGTCATTAAAAAGAATGGAGTTTTAAAGCTTTGGAGAAGCCAGTGAGCAACAGCCTATTTATACCACTGTCTATAGTTACACCAGGGTCACAGTGGATAACCTTAGTTATTACTTATAGGGCATAGATGTGTGGACCTCTTGCCAGTTCAATCTGTGAAAACATCAGGCACTTTTAATGTTTGTTCTTTAAATGTTTGTTGAGTTTGGACATCTGAAACCTAACGAATGCAATTTGAATGAACTCCCAAGGACCCACACTCCTCCTCTCAGTTCAAGTGGCTGGTAATCCAGTATAGAGTTTGTGTATTTATCTAACACCGGTAGCTTAGGGCTTTACACATAAATTATGCATAACCAATGCATTTTATTTAAAATTAATTAGCCTGCCACATCACTGTGGATTGTTTGCCAATGCAAACAGTGTGAACTGAGGGGAGCAGGAGGTAAGAAAAAAAAAAGAACCAGTGTGATGGCAGCTGTGACTCCATGGTTCCTCCACTGCGCTCCAGGAGGAGATTAATAGTTAATGGAAGGCCTTTAGGCTGTGGAAATACCCCTAGTGGCCCTATCCCTGTTCTGGGAAAATTTGTGATTATTGTCAAGGTATTAGATTGTCACAAAGCAAACCCTCTTCTTACATTTCCTGACATGAATCTTACTTTCTTTGCTACAAAAAGAAAAAAAAAAGCATGCACAGTAAAGCTGAGTATTCATATTTTACTTAGTTTGTGGCACAAAATCCTGTCTACTTAACTTCACACCACTGAGGCTCTTTTCCCTGACTCCCTTGTTGCCATTTGCTTATATGAGCTTTACATAAGGAGAGAGTGAGGTCAGTTTTTCAAACATGGCACATCATATTATCTCTGGCAAAGCACGCTGAATCAGCCTAAGCAATTAACTTAGGCTCAGTGCCACAACACAAATCATCAGACTCATTCGGGGTCGTGTGGATTCTTCTCTCTAGGCAATTAGCCTCCTTCATTAATTAAAAATTCTAATCAGGATGTTGGATCGATAGTGTAAATCACGTGTGCTGCAAATCAGCAAGGGAAGTTGCATCTTACTTCCAACGCCCGCATTGACAAAGTAATCAGCCAAACTCATGCAGAGGATTAGTGGAACAAGAGTTGAAATGATTGACGCGCTTATAAATCGTCCATGACATTCTGCTAATGTACAGAGTACACACCAGGAAAATATCATGTCAATACGCTGTGAATTATCAAAGTATATATACAGTGGTATGAATACCATACAGTAGAAAACAAACTAGGTGAACTAAATATTTTAATTGTGCAAACGGTGATATGTTTTCTTCAAAGACCGTTAATATGTGAAGGATGTTTTACTTATTGATTTAGATCAAGATATTTCTTAGAAAAGATTCATATAATATAAGTGTTATGTCAGAAGTTTGTTAATATATAACTATAGTAAAATATGGCAATGGGCTAAAAAGCCCAGTGATATTTTTTTCTTGCTGTTAGTAGATCATCAAGTGCTGGTCAGTTCCAGCTCTTACCTCACGAGGGTAAACTCTAGGGGCCAATTATTCTCTGGCTGAAAGAAAGTTATTTTTTTCCATTTTTCTACTATGTGTATTTGACTTATGCACATACTGTAGGTCGATACAGACCCAGGCTAAAATACACACACACTGCCAGCCTTGCCCAAGCACACATGTACATGTGTGTACACATATGCCTGTGGATGATTTTTAAGACACGCAAAGAACAGAATACAGTTTGTCCTCCGTTCTTTCCAATAACACATTTGTTTGCGGTCTTACAGTCGTGGTTTGACTGAGAAAATATCCCCAGTAAATGTTGCTGTTGTTCTTAGGTCAATTTGGAAGGAAAATGAAGTCATTTTGGATCCCACAAGAAATCAACATAGACCCAATATTTCCCTCTCATTAGCAAGAAAATGAGTAGGAGGAGACGGTGCTGCAAGAGTTGCATTCTGTGGCTGATTCATTTCAACAGGAGGTGAATTACAACTGTGGTGTAGTGTTTCCTCAAATAGTGTCAGCATACAGCAATATCTAGTTACTGTTTCTTGGTTCATACTTAACTCTGAGGTCATGTGGCTTGCAGAAAATTTGATGCCGTGTACAAGCTTGGCCACAGGAAATGATCCGAGACAGACTGCAGGTGTCACTCCCACCAGTATAAAGGACACTAAAGCACCAGCAGCATTAGTACCACATGGCCCGGCATTGATTTACAGAATAAGACGTTTACTTCCTGCAGAAAAGTCATCAATAGCTTTTCTCTATCCACCTCTGGCTAATCCTCTTCCTGCTCTACCTTCACTCTCAGGGAGTAGAGCACATTTCTGGGTTTAGCCTGCCACAGGAAAATGTAGCTAACTCTATGCAGCACTTTTATATATGAAAATAACCAAAACAAAACAAAACAGCAGGTAGAAAGAAAGTAAACCCAGCTCTGCTACGTATACAGTATGTGGCTTCAGCAGGAAGTGGCAGTACTGTATGCTATTTTTCAGCATTCACAGTGCTGTTGTGTTGCATATTTGGTTTAAATTTGTACTTTGTTTCTCAGCTTTTCCTCTTTTACACCTTCAGTGAATGTTTATGCACATTCGCGCCCCTACATAATCTCAGTGTAACATTTGTAGCTTGCTATTTTTCTTATGTGGTGGATGTTTTGAACAAGAGCTCAATTTTGCATTTTTTCACTCTCTGAAATTTCAGCAGGCCAGAATTGTATCTTCTGGTGTGTTTTCTTGTTAGATCGAATTTAGGGTGAATGCTATCGCAGTATTTAAAAAACAAAAGAAAAAAATTACCGATGTTTGTGTTTTTTTACAGTGCAATTTTTCCCATACACATTTCCTGGATAACAAATGAGGACGGATTGTCTAAATGTGCGTGGCATGTCCCTTTATTGCTTCTAATAAGCTCTTGTCACAATACATCATCGGTATGTATGGACATTTACTGGGCCAGCCTACATTTTTTACAAGTCCTCTTATTTTTCTAAAATAAATATGTGTTGCTCCCATTAGCCGAGCTGGACGGAAATCTTCATTTCATTATTTTAAATGTTTTTTTCTTCCATTTAATCAGCACCATTGGAGCGCTGTTTTCTATCACATATTTGGCTGTTTACTATTTTTCTGTTCCATGTTTACGCTCGACTAATGCAAAGTTGTCTTGTACACTAGCCAGGCATACACACACTCTTATTCCAACTTAGGACTAAGTTTTATTGATTTCATTTCTTTTTTTTTTTTTTTCGAATGCCACACAAGGAGCCACCAATAAATCAAGCTTTTTTCAGTATCAGCAGCAGGGAATTTCACTGGAGTCAAACCTGTGTTCAACTAGCTGATTTTCTTTTAAATTTATGGCATTGCTGATAGCATGTCAGCTGTTGCTGAGGTGCTGTATATCACATTACCAAGCCTATTGACGATAAACAGAGCTGCAGAGCTGGAAGGCAGCAGCTGAAAGAAAGTTAGTTGGGTCTGAGTCATACCTAGAGATTGTTTAAATTAATCTGGCATGGTTCGATGCTTAAAAATCCATCTGAAATATATGTTTTTTACTCTCTCTCAAAACACTCCACTGCTTCAGGCGTCCTGTCAGTTTGATCTATGACCTGAACGATGAGGTCCTTCTTTAGCATCTGCGGAGGCCAAAGTTTTTTGTGGTTTTCATCCATAATGCTCATCCCGGTTCTCTAGTACAGTGCATCAAGAGCTGCACATTAAGCTAAAAGCACCCTTTTGTCTAAAATGGTGGGAGAAGTCCTCGACGTACTTAAAGATAGTTTATGATGTAATTCTGAAAGAACATGTCAAGTTCAAACAGTGCCGTATGCAGCGTTAAAAAAGAGCTTCATGTGTTATAAATACATAGTGAGTCAGAGCTTAGCACAGATGTATGTTCATCCAAAGCAGACACATAACTATGCCGCAAATGGCCCTTCATTTTTTTTAGAGTGGAGGACTTGACCCATTGTTTTGACCTGTCTTGCTTTTAATTGCTCACAGTTTGGATTATGTGATTGTGACAGATCACAGAGTGATGCCACGCCACCTCTGTAGCCCCTCGGCTGAACTTTACAAATTGTAACAAAGGTGAAAAAAGAACAGTCAGTTTTGCCCCCAACAGACAGAAACAGCAGCTGTTTCCAATCCCTACAGGAAATCTGCAGTGAGTGATGTTTAGAGGACTAGCAGAGCATATCAGTGACACAAGACAAAGTTGTTTTGTAAAAAACAAAAATGCTCAAAGCGAAGGGGAAAAAAGAGCTTCCACTCTGTCATTTTCTGAAGTGGCTTGAGACATTGCCAAAGAAATTCCCTCAGACATAACAAGGTTTTATGACAGGGAACTGCCCTATGAAACTTCCCATGCTTGATGTTCTCCAGTGTAGGCTTTGCTATGGAGCTGCAGTTTTGTTCATATTTATGTCATATCGAAGTTCACAGACACACTGATTGTTATCTATGAGGGAAGAGCCATTTCAGCCCTGAATCTAACAAGGTTACCATACTGTGGCTGTCAGCTAAATGGTGACGGGTGAGGTCACAGGCAGCACTGTAACCCCGAGTCTCGAGCAAAAGAAAGTGATGATTTTAAATGGGCCAGTCTTCCTCTGAGAACACAGGCCAATTGTTCTGCAAAGCTTTCTGTCTGACTTTTGTCTGACTTTCACAGACCTCCATCACTGAGTTATGTGAGGAAAACGCTGGCCGTGATCACAGAATAACATTTTTTTCTCGGGAGTCACGAGTGCATTTCACAACAACGCCCACTTGAACGAGACTGAACTTAAAATGAAACACCATACAGGAGCTACAAAAACACATTTCTCTTTTAAAAAAAAATGAAAGCCCGAGCAATTTTTGCAGAAGATATAGAAATAACAAATGACATGCCACCTCTATATTCATGAATTATATTTAATGCTCAAGGTTTTGGGCTTTTTTTTTTCTTCTGGTGTACAAATGCATGCATGATTATTATTTCTCTCAAGGTTGGTTTGCCATTCACATAGTGATGCCTTGTGTGTGTTTGTTGTTTCAGAGAAAGCCTTTAAGTCAAGCTGGTGCATTCCAGAAAATAATAAAAAAGTATTAAATTGAGGTATTTAAATTCTGTCTGTTTATATTAAATTGTGCAGATAAGTGGATTCCAGTCATTCTGCAGTGCACACTTAGTCAAATAAAGAATTTATTCAGGCATTTAAACATTTTCCATTATCATTCTGACTAATGCACCGCTAGCCTGCCCTGGATTTTAACAGCCTCTCTCACTACATATACAACAGGGTCTGCCAAGAGAACACTCTGAGAGGTGACGACTTGGCAGTTGCAAATAGCAACCTGTGACACCAATTCTACAGTAATACATCAAAGAAAGCAACATTAGAGCTGCAAGGAAGAAAATGTACAATGGATGGCAAGAGTGTAATGTCTAATATTTAATGTAACAGTAGAGTTAATTGGTTGTGATACAGTAGATATAAATTACAGTGTGTTTTGGGAGATTGGAAGTTATGATTATGTTAATTTCTTTTTTGCCATTTGCTCTCGCCACTTTATCAAAGTTGACACAGCTTCTGCAGCTGAGGAAATGTTTACAGTTCTTTTTTATGGCATTTTTTTCAGCATCTCGACACAGTAAGATAAACCCAGAACAAAAGCACTTAGTGATTACCGAAGCTCCGAATCGCTGCGAAATCTGCATCCTCGGCAATTAACTTCCAAGTCTCATTCGTAACTTATTTCATTGGTTAAGCCTTTGTCTTTCTATCCCCGACTCTCAGCTAATACGTAAATTGCAGCTGGAAAAACTGAAACTATGTTTTTCTGAGCCCGTCTCTATCTCTCTGTGCAAGAGCCTGTTTGGAATCACTGCAGATTAGAAAATTAGAAGTGTATTTACTCATCATAAATCTTCGTCTGTGGTTTAACTCCATACAAATTCAGATAAGGTCTTCTATTAATCAGCTGCTGCATACACTTAAAGTCTCTCAGGATCCTTAAGATTGTTCAAGCAGTTGTTTTTTTCCCCTTGCATTTCCTTTTGACTGCACTTTTACAGCAGCTGTCTGTTGAAATTTTAAGAATCCATTTCTTACAGGTGTTTCCAAGGACAGCGCACTTAAACACTCAGACTGTTTGTGCCTATTGAATGCTTGATTGAAATTCTGTTTACAAAACAGGCAGCCAGTATCAAGTGCATCCACTGTCTTCTTGCCTCTAAACACACATCCTATACTTGCTTTCCCGCTTTCCTAAAAAAAAACAAACAAAACAAAGATCCACTTCACAGTCACATGCCAACGCAAAGAATAATGACGACTAGCACAATCTTCTCCAGCGCGGGTTATCTGTGCCTCACAGTCCTCCAGTTTCTCCTTTAATAATCAGGCTTATTCTCAGAGGAGAACACCTTTTGTCGAAACAAGCTGTGTTCCTAATAAAGGCATTGCAGCAGACTTTACAAAGCACAGAGACTCTTCCCCCCCCCCACTATTAACATTGCTTACAGCTGCTGGTAGCATCTCATATGTTGCAACTGAACTAACTCCACGGCAGCTTCTCGGTTTTGTCATGCCGGAAAATTTACAGGAAATTTTGTAAATGGACGTGCGTGTTTTTGTGTACTTGGTGCTGAACCCACTGACTACAAGCTCAGGTATGGATGCTCGTTGGTGCACACCGACACTGTGCAGACTGGGCTGATAGAACAGAATGACCACTCCACTGCAGAGAGAGAAAGAGCGTGGACAAAACTATCACTGTGATTAACTGTAATGATTGGGGGTGGAAATGGGTGTTTAGAGGGTTGTGGAGAGGATGAGGGCCACGTCTGCCAAATCTGGAGGGGCGGCGTGCCACATGCAGGCCTCTGTTGGCTTGGGTAATAGTCCCCATGTGTAGTGCACTGGGCCCTATCCCACAAGGTACTGTGCACACAGGAGGCCACTTGAAAACCTATCTGGATGTATCAGCAATCAGAGTCAGAACAAGCACACAGGAGAGTAATCTGTTCCAGCTTTTAGAGCGTGCCAGGGTTGGAGGAACAGAGATGAGACTCTGTATGTGTGAGAGTGTGTGATTGGAGGGGTGGGAGACTTATGGCTTCATTTGGACAGGGTCACGGTTAGTCAGATGGTAAAAACATGCCTACCCCCAGTGCACACTTACACACACATTACGCATTCATACACACACACACACACACGCCACTCTGATTCCAGTGCACATCTTAGACACAACCCGTCAGATTTGTAAGCAGTGCTGGCAGCCTGTGGCATAGCCGCATCATTAAAATCCCTTCAGCAACTGAGTTATAGGTGGTTTGTTGACTTCCAAGGACATGTCATGGGTGGTAGGTAACGCTTAAGATCCAATAAGGTTTTTGCGTCAAGCAACAAATATGCAGAGACAGCTCTAACCGTCCAAAGAAATCTCAGACATGGCAGAGACCAGTTTTAATCTTTTCCCCTCGCAGTAATTCATGGAGTTTTACAACTGCAAGTACCTCGCTTCCAAACTGCCAAACATTCTATTAACAATAAAAACTAAGAGTTTAGCTGATTACCAAAAGAGTTTTAAAAGCTCCCCAACACACCTCGATTTGTCAGAGAAGTTCGCTTTTCCAAACTAACGGGATACGTCAAGCCGCTGTCATTCCATGCCTTCTTCAAGAAGCTGATAAAGAAGATGTTTAAAAAAAAAAAAAAAGAAGTGGTATAATCAGTATGCAGTGACCCAGAGGAGGTCATGCTAAGCCTTGGGGAGTTGACTAATGAAAAGTCCAATCAGCACAGCAGAGGACGATTAGAAGGAGCCCCAGGCTGCGATGGGGAGTTGGAGGGAAGAGAGAATAACTGCAAGAGGAAAGAAGGATAAAATGAATGAGAAGGGGATGAGCAGAGAAGAATATGCCGTGGATGCTTCCCACAGACACATACACACAAACACACACTTCTTCCCATGATACTGGTAGAGTGCAGTTGCTTGTGGTCAAGCTTAAGTTGCAAAACAGAGAGGCTAAGGGGGGAAATATGTGTTAGTACTTTGTCTTAGCGTCGGTTAATGATGGGGAATAATTGGTGTTACTTTGTATTCTTGAATTTATTGCTCCTCTGTAGCTGATCCTGTAATGAAAGACTTATAATTTAGTGAGCTTCAACACACTGCCATTTTTCTGCTTCAGGTCATTAGATCAGATTCGTTTGGTCTCTGACAAAAATGAGGAGAGGAAAAGTAATAAATTTAGAATTTAACAGATGATATATTTTTATAGACATGCTCCGCTAAAACATTTGGGATTTATTAGAAGATTTGAAAAAAGAACATCATGACACAGCGTGGGAAGTCGTGGGAAGTCATTTTCTTCACGCTGTTAATAATCCAGTGAAAGTCAACTGAACAGATTTGTTCTTTTTTTTCTTTGTTTTATTTTGTTTCATTTTCTTTCTTTCTTTTTTTCTTGTGAAGTTCTGCTCCACATTTACACCTTAGGAGTTGCCAGGACAAGTATAGCCAAATGTTGGCCACTGAGAAGTTAGGCCAGCCAGATTGATGAATCTGTGACCACAACAAAGCACCACATTTGGCTTCGATTGCCGCAGCCTGCGTGAGCTGGTCAGGCACACTTGACCATTTTTGCACTGTTTCATTCACTAACTTGTATCCTATCACCTGCAAATGATTGAAAGTGTCAACTGTTAGAAAAGGGAAGTCGAAATTAACGTTTGGGGTCACAAGTCAAACTGGCTACTGTTAAATTTATTAACATTAGTGGTCACTTTAAATGTCTTCCACTCTAAATGGGTTTTCTGCAATACATTTGAAAAGGATACGAAAATGAAGTTCTAGTAAGAAAAGAAAATGTTATATAAAATGCAACCAATTCTGTCTGTC
Source organism: Bujurquina vittata (assembly GCA_015106715.1). NCBI lineage: Eukaryota > Metazoa > Chordata > Actinopteri > Cichliformes > Cichlidae > Bujurquina > Bujurquina vittata. Next base: position 22,308 of record VUQK01013897.1, read on the forward strand.
TAAGGTATTTTCCTCTTCCATGAGATCAGAAATGGTGGTTTTGTCAAAAACGTATCAACACGTCAGTTTCAGTTTCCCAGACGGTGTCTTTAATGTCTTTAATCATTTAATTTTTTTCTTCCAATTGCAAATCTGCTGCTAATACCGTTAGGGTACTGCTTCACCACAAATCTGTCCCAGCTCTCCACAGCAACTAGAAAACATGCTAGTTAATGTTAAAGACAAATACACTTTCCTCCCTCAACAATTAATGGTCGCGGCATTGATTGTTACAGATGCCAACTGTAACCATTTATAATGGAGCTTGAGGTGCTCCAGACCTGCTGCAGTTTTCTCCTCAATGATAGGCGTGGCCACTCAGGCAAAACATCATCATCATGCATCAGTGCTGGAATAGCAGAAGTCAAAATAGGAATCAAGTTTTTTTTGTTTTTTTTTCAAAGTTTTCTCACCCTTTTAAGCTGGTGCCTCTCCCTTTGTGTCATCTGTGAATCTCTAAGCTCCTCTACTGATATATCACTGAAATGGCAGTAAAGACCAACCCACACATACGACCCAGCCATTTCCTACAGTTACCAAAAACAAGAGGTACAGCCGAAACAGCACCAAAGGCCTTGGTGTGTGCGTCTATTCGGTAGCAGTTAACATTTCCTTGAGCGAGGCACTTCAAATGGATCTTTGCAGCAACTGAATGGCCAACTGAACATGAAAGGTTTGACTCCTGCCCATGAGCAAATGTTTCTACGATTGTTTGCTCCAGATTTCAGAGGTGAAAAGAAAAATTCAGAAGAACATTTTTTTTTGACTGATAAAAATCCAGCACCAGGAAACTAGCTTCTTAGTCTGATTCCACCAAGAGCGGTACATGTGCACAAGCAGGATAACTTCAAAGCCTTGTTCCTGGCCACACATTACAGTCTTTCAACTTGGCTGAAAGATACACAGATGATGACAATAAAAGTCTGCAGATGAGGAATGAACATTATCCTTAAAATTACACATGCCTGGTAATGATTACAGTATTTCTTTTTATTATTAGAGTTTCACTATCCAGACACCGTCACCCTTGAAGCTGTGTTCATACTGTAAATGAAGCCATCCTGCACACAATAGGAGGGTGACATTCCCAATTTCTGTTCTGCTCCTTTTCCTTGAATTGCATGTATTTTTGCCTTCCTGTCACTTCCAGAGTCATTGGATTTCAAACGCAATTTGTGCTCAAGGCAAAAGCACCTAAACTGAGACTTCCTTTTGCTCCCTTTTCAGTCAAGGCCTTATGTTGGTATTGATTAAAACTATGCCTTTTTGTCTCCTGCCAGCATTTTCTACAGCTTGTTGTGCGCTGAGAGAAGACAGCTATAGAAAATAAATAGGGAAAATGGTGACTAAATCCAGAGGATGGAGAATGTAAGCTCTGGGTTACTCTGCCATCCAGCCAGTCAGGGAAGCGTTTGACTTCCCTCCCAAGGCCAGATGACTGGAATAGAGTTATTATATAGCACAATATGGTGTCTGCTTCCCTTGCAATCCTTTTCCACTACGCCCAGCTTGCTACGTCTACTGCTGCTCCCCTCCTCCCTGCAGTGGCATTTGGTTTGAAGGGGTCCTGGGAGGCATGGCCAGTCTGCTTGCTGCCTGGGTGTAAATCAGGAGGGGGTCAGCCAATAGAACCACATCTGTAACAATACTGTCAGGTTAATGTGGAGTCATTTTAGAGGAGAAGAATTTGCATCTGGGAACATCTGGTGGGACATTTGGAAATGCCTGCAGTCGGTCACAGAGTTGTTTTTCTTTCGTTGTTTCACGTTTTCTGACTGTTGGCTGTCGTTCTTTCTTTCAGTTTATTCCTGTTCATTTCGGATGCTAGACATCATTCTGCTCTTATCAACATTTAAATAACTGTTTATTCTTGTGTTTTCTGCTTCCTTGTGAATTTTCTTTTTTTTTATCCTGTTTCTGTCTCACCATCTGTTTCTTCCCCTCTTTTCACTTTATTTCCCTCCATTACAACATCTCTTTTTTTCTTAACAGCCCTACTTTGGCAAACGTTGTTCAGATTTTCAGAGAATCTTGGGGATTGTAAACAAGTGTCTCCAACACTGTGCAAACTTTAGTTGGTGCTGACATTACAGCTGTGACACACAGCCCACAACCTAGTATAACAAGGTATTCAACAACCTGAGGTATACTATGCTGCTTATGACACTCAAAAAAAAAATCTGTAAAGAACTGGAAAATGTGCTGATAATTTTCTGCCAATTCATTACAAAACTTCATTTTAAGCAAAGCACAATTTAAGAGGTAAATTTAAAAAATAATTCAATTTTTATTCAATTTTATTTATATAACACCAACTCACAACTACAGTCACCTCAAAGTGCTTCAGCAAAGACATGCTATGAAAGAGAGCCAGAGATGAATAATAACTAATGATTGAATGCAGAGTGGGGTATAAATCAGAGTGAAAAGAGGCAAGTGAAAAAAAAGTGCATTATAAGAAGCCCCCGGTAGCCTAGGCCTATTGCAGCAGTGGCGGGCCGTCAGGGCCTGC
>VUQK01013904.1:12997-32427 GCA_015106715.1 Bujurquina vittata
GTTTTACTAGAAAGCTATGTCAGTCTTTTTTTTTTTTACTGTCAGTCTTTGGGTTCAAAGTAAAGTGGAAGAAGAAATTAAAACAACTAAACCAGACATGCTCCTACTAGCTGGGTAGAAGAGAAGGTTAGGTCTTTTAAATAGCAGTTTGCCAAGTGCTAACAGGTATGTTGTCTCTTGGGACCAATCTCTCATTCTGCCCACCTCAAAAACATGAAGATAAAGTTAGGAATGAACAGGCAGAGTGGGAGAGTTATTACATTAAACAAGGCAGAGTTAGGTTTATTCTTCCTGACTTACTTGCTGTTTTTCAGTATAGCGCTACTTTCTGGGTGGCGAGGTATTTGAAAAATAAAGCACCAGTTCGTTGGGATGGAACTGGTTTATCTACAATTACATCTACAGAGGACAAATACCTATTAACACTCACGTCTCCATAGTGATTCTGTCCCTCAAAAACTGCTCCTGGTCCCTTTTTTCTTTCCTGCGCTCATTAGTGCACAGATGGCGCCCACAGCAAAATGCTGCTCTGTGTTGAACTCCCTCTAACACAGTGGCCTATCTGTGATTCTTGTTCTCACTGTTGTCTCTTAAGCCACATTCACATCCTGCTTCCTTCTTTCAGATTGACAGACCAGACCCATTTCCTTCATCTTAACCTTAATCTGAGTCTCTGCTAGGAAAACAAAATCACATGACACCTAGTCTTTGCTCGTCAAACAAGAAAGCAAGTGCTTTTAGCAAATAGCAGTATGATATTTAAGGATTTTGACATCTGTATAAAATGTATCAGATTTGATGAATTCCAGTAACTTACAGTGATTTTTCCTGTGTGTTGATACATTTGGCCTTTTTTGACCAAATAGTCCCAGGAAACTTTTCAAGAACTAAAATGAAATCAGCAAGCAGCATAATAATAATTTCCTGTATAGGTGTGTTGCATAATAATTTCCCTTGCGGGATCAATAAAGTATCCATCTATACATCCGTCATCCATCCATCGTCACTTTGTCCTGGACCTCAGCTTAACAGAAATAAGCCTCCTTGGTGTTACAGACATTAGCAACAGATTGGATCCAGGAGAAATTGCAGAACTGGACATGTTCATAAGTCAGTAGCCAATATAAGCAACAATAACAAAAATTTTGTTCACATTAATTGTAAACTCTCACACAGTCCTGGATTACTTATCCCATCCACAGGTTTCTAGCTAGCACCTGATTGCTATCTCATCACAGTTAGCTAGTGTCACGTCCATTAGCACTACCAAGTGGTTGATTAGAGGGTCATTTTCAACAGTATCCATACCAGCATTGCCATCTTCACCTCCTCCAGGTGACACACAGCTTCATACAGCACCTGAAGACAGGTAACCTCTCCAATCACTCGCAGCTGAACACATGAACAGAAGTTGATAGTTCACATTACAATTTATGAGGGATTTTGAGAGGTCCAATTTCAACAGTATCTCCTACTTGTTAACCTAGTTGGTGCTAATGTTAGACATTTAATTATTAGCAATTATCCGATAGACACAAATTCAGCCTCAGGGGATCACAAGTTCGTATATTTAAAGTGCCACTCCCAAATCTGTAGAAAGAGAGAATTGCATCAGGAAGGGCATTCCGCATAAAATCGGTGCCAAATGAAACATGGCGATCGGTCTGCTGTGGCAACCCCTTGAGAAACAAGGGAGCAGCTGAAAGTATCCACTAATAATAAAATATTAACGTTAATGTGGAAGGTATTTGTGTCTAAAAACTGTTACGGTTCTCTTAAAGTCCTACATTTGAGACTTAGAAAAATCTACCAGCAACTAGACAGAACTTGTGGCAGCCTACCTTACCAACAATAGAAATACAGTGCTACATCACCAGAAGCACAGCGCTGCTCCAGACAACTGAAAAATATTGACCTTTTTTTTTTTTTTAAATTTGTGCACCACCTAAGAAAATTGTAAAAATATTTGTCATATATACTGTTGTTGTTTTTTGTACTGAATCAGACAGCATGAAATAGTGTTGCCATTGTTTGTGGTGTTCTGTTTGTCATGTTTTGGTGCTGTGGGATTAAAAATGGTATTAAATCTGAAGTTTTTTCCTGGCCATTGGTATCGAGTTTGAAATTCTCACGTGTCAACCATGATTGTTGGGAAGACTCTAAGCAGTGCTACTTTTAAATCAGTATTTCTGCTCTTACATCTTATAGAAAAACATAGGATTGTGTATTAACTTCTTAAATGATAAACCAAGAAATGTTAAATGTAAATTACGTGAGTAATTTAGGCCAGTTCAATCTAAAGGTTGCTGTCTAACTTAGCTATTTTATTTTTTTGTCTGCTATGCAGTTTCTGCCATCAGTAGTGTATTCTTGAGTGAAATTGACTTGGTATGTGTTTCAGTCTGTAGAGGTGTGTCACCTGTTGGTGTGGGTGAAGAGAAATACACAGGCGTGTGTATGCTGTATCAGTATGTTGCATGGCAACCTTGCCCTTTAATTTCTCTCACCTTGTTTCGACCTCTGGCAGTATCTTGACCCTCTCTTTGTGCATTTTGGCTTTGGATGTTTTTGTCAGCCGAGGACAGCAGAGACAGACGTTTGCTCAGCTTGTCAGGGGAATGTTAGGTAGGTTTGCATTTGAGGTTTCAAAGTATTATAAAGCTTGTCAAATGTTGTACACTGTATCATTACTGGTGGTTGATAGCACTAGCCTGAGAAATGTTTCTGGCTAGAACCCTGGGAGTGCAATTTGACATCGACAAAATTCATTTTTGTAGCAATTGCTTTGGTTTAAATGATTTGTTACATTTAACCTTTAAAATTTAGGGATAAATTTTCTTTTTGCTGTTTTCAAAAGTTTGTCTACAAAGAAGTAATATTCTGAAGATATTATCGGCGCTGTCATTATGAATATCATGAGTTGATTATCCTGTTATCCAAATACAAATAGATTAGATCATGATATAATGTTTTCTTTTTGGGCCTGTCTCACATATCTGTGGTCCTTCAGCTCTTTGTGACCATAAGACTGCATCAATATCATTCTAAACAGCTTGATTTTAACCAACTTTATTTATTATTTATGTTTCATAAGTTTTATTTAGCTAGTTATTAATATTTCTGGTAAATGGTTTAAACAGTGCATGAACTAATGAAATGAATTGCATGGATGAGGAATGAAATAAAAAAAAAAATGCCACAAAAGTGAGGGTGCCTTATCCATCTGTGGTCTGAAACATTATTTCTGTATTCGTGCCACACACCTTTTTGTCTCTTTCATGTGCTGCCTTACATTGAGGCTAATTTTGGTAAGCCAATAACCAAGTATGGAGAAGAGGGGTTGTGGTGCTCATATGGTGCCATGTCTGTCATAGTTACGTAATGACTCACAGGCGTCCGAGACCGAGCGAGTGATATGATCTGAGAGCTTGCTGCAGCCAATCAGAAGGCTCTCTCTCGCTCTCTCTCGCTGTCTATGTGTGTCTGTGTGTGTGAGTGAATCTGCTTAATTTATCTGCACAATTCTGGAATAAAATGTAAGTTCTTTTAAAAAAAAAAACCCAAACAGACAGGATTATCAAAAAAAAACATCTAAACATAGATTTTAAACTACAATATAGAAAACAAGTTTTAGTGTGTATAAATAAAACACTGGCTTATCAGGGATTCTGAAGAATTTATTTTCACTGTCATCTATTTGTTGTTGATGCTGATATGACATCCTGGGAAACATTTGTTCTTCAAAATATCAAAGAATAAGAGGAAGTTAATGTAATAGCGCTGCTCACAGAATACATCAAAGTACTTGGCATTAACAATTTAGACAGTCTTTAATTTCCAAGTATTCTCCTCAGTTCATGTTTCTTTTTCAGCACACAAATCTAATTATTCAGCTCATCATGTGCTTCATGAACTGTGCTGCAGAAAACCCGTAAGGAGCATTGTCTGTCTGCCATCTTACAAAGACCGGCTACAGCCTGAGGGTAGTACATAGATCATCCATGCTAGTCATCATACTTTTTCCTCAAGTGCTGTATCATAATCAAAAGGAATTTTCTTATGATCTAGATACTGTAGGTTTAACCAACCTTATAAAATGGGTCTGCTTTTTAATGGGTAGTGAACAAAGATGTGAGCTTGGAGTTTGAGCCAGTGTTGTCTTGACTGCAGGGACTTATTAAAATGTTGGTTACATGATACCTCTTGTTGCTTTTAAATACAAAATAAGAGTAGTGTAGTTGCTCTGAGACTTGGTTTTGGCTCAGAGTTGGAAGCATTATGTAATAAGATTAGGTTTAAAGTGTCTGTAATACAGTTTGATCAATTGCAGACTGAATACTAAGAGGTTCACATAGAGTTATATACTCAATAGAACTTTGCAACCCATACAGCCTGCTAGGAAATGAAACAGGAAATGTTGGATAAATTCTTGCAAAGTTAATGATTCATAGTATTAATGAATTTAATGTGAAATTATAATTTGAACAAGACCTCCACTGTCAAAGTTAAATACAGTAATGAACTTTACAGTCTCTTGGGAAAATGTATAACTGCAGGACCTCCTTTCTATGCGAGAACTAGGTTGGTTTATTGCATCAAGCCAATAATGCAGTTATATTACTGATGATAGACTCTATCACAACAGTACACTAAATGTGTTCGACAGTTTCATCTTCTTCCTGTCCTCCCAATGTGCTGTAGTGCAGCTAGGAGAATGGTTGTTTCTTATATTCGGTTATTATTATTTCAGATCTTAAGAAAGCTTCACTGAAGCATGTTTATTCTGCTGATGGAGCTTATACAGCAGCAGAACGACTGTAAAATGGCCTGAGTGTTACACGAAATGTTTAATCTCGTGCATTCATGCAAATTTTATGTTCAGTCATATTTGCTCTATTCATGGATGTATAGGTAGGGAAAATGTGCGTTTTGTCTGCCATTCTGTTACTGTAAAGCATGGGAATTTTTTCTAAGATTCAGTGGTCAGGACGGGGGGATTGAGTGACATACAGACAGCAGCATGCCCTTTAACTGCCAGTTCTGTTCCGAATGTGTAGTTTATTTAACTAAAAAATAACTAACTAAATAACTAACTGAAAGAAAATTTTGGATACAAAACTCAGGTAGATGGGTTTCCTTCAGTTGGGATTCCAAAATTTCTTGCTTAACTAAAGATTTGGGAGTTTCTTAGTTTATGTGAGTTGAAGGCCACAACAAATATCACTTCTAGATCTCTCGCCTGGATATCAGCTGATAAGCAGTCAACTCCCTTTCAAAGTGGAATGTCTTTCTTTTATTTTTGTTTAGAAAAGGTTGGTATAAATATTTTCAGCAAAATGAAGGATACAGATTTTTAATCTAGATTTCACTGAAGCCAGCCCTTCACTAGTAAAAGAAATACAGAGTTGGACACAGAATTAACAGGTAGAATATTTGAATACTAGTTTATCATCCATTCTGTCCACCTTATCAATTGTGGACGCCGAGGCCAAAGTTCATTTTTGTGCTGAAGGCGTTTCTCTGGCAAAGGTAAAACCCATCCACTGTGCAGAAATAGGCAAAGTGAGAGGACAGGTAAGCGAGAATAAGACTAAATTTGGTATTTTATCTTCAAAATTGGTCAACTCTATGAAACACTGCAGGTATGTAAAGATTTTATGTCTTTGAGACAGTACACCATTTTTTAGTGGAAGTCAGGGCTGTTGCATTGTATTACATAAACCTTGCTCTGTGCTTCCATACTAATAATACTTCTAGAAATTTTTTAATAAGCAGGAAGTGGGTAGAGGGGAATTTAGTTTTACTATTTAGATATATTTATTGGTTTGTATTAGTATTTATTTGGTTAGCTTTAGGGTGTGTAAATATTAAAGATTAAGATTTTTTTTTTGTTTTAAATAAAGCCACAGCAGTTTTATTGGGCACATAGAGGGACAGGATATAAGGGAAGACACGCGGGCAAACCGGCCACAGGCACTGCCTGCACCACAGCGCAGCATATACATGTGGTTGCCTGCTCCACCACTGAGCTACCCCGGCGCCCCAAGATTATGCTTTTGGGCTGATTCAGATTATTTTTTCACCCCTCCCCAAAAGTGTGACCTACTGATGTAGATTTTTGCCTGTTCTGATTTTATTTCTGAGAATAACGGCATAAACGGGCAAAATAAACTTTTCTTAAATGCAAAATAGTATTTTCAGAATAAAATACATTTTTAGACTTTACAATTTCCACCAAACTGCAGTTAGTTTAAGGCTCTTCTCTCACTGAAACAACTGAAAAAAGTGCTTTGGTCCTGGAAAATGGTGGAAAATGAGTTGTCATGCACCCACCTTTACCTAACATTTTACCTTAGCAAATAAAAGCAGGTGCAGCAGATTTATGTAAGAAAACAAATTGCAGGTACTTTGCTAATTTTCCAGTATTTTTATAAACTCAGCAGATAACAGGGCATTGTCCTTATGACTGTGAATGCTTGCATTCACAGTATTGTTTATTGCACGTAGAGCCGGTTCTCTGCTTTCAAACAATGTGTCTCTCAACTCTGACAAATGTAAACTTTTCAAACTGTGAGGGTTCAAGCAGAGACAGTACCTTCCTCCTCCTCCATCCGCCTCTATAGTAATTTTCGAGAGAAGATTTTCTCAAAACCCAAAACAACCCTCATTTTGAAACTGCTCCATTGACTTCATTTTTCTTTTACGCAGGAAAATAAAAATTACTCCACTGTTCAGAGCCGGTCCTTGTGATGCTCACAGTTTAAAAATTATTTTGATAGGAGCTACGGTTTTTGATTTAGAAGCATTTGTTTGACAGGTTCAAATTCAACAGGGCTCTGCCACAGAGTGACTGTATTTCAGCAGCGACACAGCTGTTATCAGTTGACAGAGCAAAGCGTGTAGGGGCATTCTGATTGGCTGATGATATACTTCAAAGTGATTTGTGGTGCATGTAAGTGGTTCAAAGCATTTTTTTAGCATTTCAGCTCCAATCTTTCAGCTGCAAGCATTCACAGTTGCATTTTCTTCTGGAAATGCATTTTCTAGTTCTTTTTCATTTTGTCCATAATTTCCCTTGTAAACAGTTCAACAGTTGTTACATGGAACCGGTTTTGATGGTATTGGAGCCATAGTTAACATCCTAGACTTGAAATAGTTACGGTATGATATAAGCAAAATTTCATATTGTGATAAAAATTGTCTGATCACAATGAAAACATATTATATTTTCTATAAATTCAGTGAATTTGTAATTTATAGTGATCACAGAAAAGGGCATTTCTTTTGTTTACTTTTAAATGATATACTCAAAAATTATTGGTACATTGTTTTTTAGAACACTTGTGTAAACGTTTAAATAATAACAGAAAAACAAAAGACGACTGTTATACTGCTGTAACCAGTGTTTTTTACACAACACAAAGTAAGTGCCGAGTGCTAAGTGCTAAGTAAAGAGCCAACAATAATGGAGAAAACTCCAACCAAAAGGTGAAAAAAAGCTACCCTTTAACACAAAGTGGATCATTGCTGAGACGTTTTCCACACCTCCACAGCTCTCTACACCTGTGTGTGTGGGGGGGGGGGGTGCTCGTTGCGCTGAGAATTTCAGTTGTTAGCTACCGGGACTGATGCTATCACCACAGTTTGCTGTTAGGCGCTGCTATTAGCACTAGCGATCGTTCAGTAATGAGAGGCCCCCGTCACCTTTTTAATACCGAGGGGCTTCGTCAAAATATTTTTTATGCTTTGATCCCTGATTAGTGACTAAAAATAGACCTGCAATAGAAACGTATTTAGGAGGACTGGTGCGGATACAAAGCACTACAACATTCAGCACCGAGTTTTTCAAGAAAAACACTAATAACAAAACAGCAGCAGCTGTTTTACGTTCACGCACTCTGCACATGCACAGCAAGCGCAAATAGGCGGAGCTGTTATCGAGGAAATGAGCTAAGGTGGAGCGAATGGAAACATTTTTCTAGCATCCAAAGCAGCAGCGGTTGTTCCTGTAACCACCATTAAAACTTTACTGGGAAACAGCTGGAGATCCTTCATCAACCACATCATCAGCAAGTGAAGACAATAGAACTACAAAAGTATTTCTTATCCAATTACTCGATGGAATAATCCATGGAATCGATTACTCAATTACTAAAATAATCCATAGTTGCATTATAGTTATGTAAATATTTTGTTTATATATAATGGAAGATGCCAGCTAGATTACATCTGTCACATTGCTGTTGAAAATATGATTGAAAAACAAATTTCTCATTCTCCTTGTTATTCTATCGCCTGTGTAAGTCAAAGGGGCCATTTATTTTTCACGTCAGTCTGATATTCTAGTCCTGATGTTTATAGTCCTTTGTGTTAAGATAAGGTAGATAAATGCCTGGATTCAGGCCCCTGTTTACCTACTCCTGAGCTACTGCTAGAAACACTGAATCAGTGTGTGAGTCAACATTTGTCGAGTGGGGAGTGCCACTACAATGACAATGTTTCATGTCATAGTAATGCTAAGACCAGGCACATGGTTGTAGTGGTGGCAAAAATTAGCTGATAAAATGTTTTGCCATGAAAAATGTTCTGTGTCACTGTGACCTAAGAGCTTTTTAAGTGGCAGAACATTTGTGATTGTGGTCTGCCACCAGTACAGTGAACAAATTCCTTTCAAATATTAAAATATACATTTTAATGCTAACTGATTTCCCACACACATTGACCTATTGGCATCACTTGTGTGTTCTGTGTGATGTATTAAATTGAAGTTTCAGCCTGTAAGTGTGCTGGTTCCACTTTTCCTGACATGATACAGAATGATATACATGATTAATATCATTTACGCCAGCTCAGTCAGAGGCTAGATCACATCTTTAAAGACATGTGATCTAGCTTGCTGTGATTTGGTGCTATATAAATAAAATTGAACTGGAGTTGCTAATCAAACTTTTTCAAAAATGTTTTTTTTTGACCTTGTTGAAATTTTAAGTGCATTTTCATAGTGATTGTTCACCAAGTTCACTGCTGTTGGGAAAAACTGATTACGAGTAACTTTGAATTGGGGAGTTAAAGGTCATTCTGGGTCTTGCTTTTAAATTGGGTGAAGCTAATGTACCAAACAGAGGGTAACAAAGACCCAGAATGCCTGTGACAGTGGTGTCCTGATTATGTAACTACTGAACTAGAAACTGCCCTCTGTTTTCAGGCATTAAGCCATGATGGACAAAGTTGTTACTCAGACACAATAAGCAGATTTTCGGCGGGTAGCACAGATGGTTAGACCCACTATAAAGAGTGTTAAGGTAGTCTACTTAACACAATCTTCTCTGCACATTAGTTTTGTTTTTGAAGGTTATCATTTCACTGTTGGCCCAGAAAAGGAAGGCCAGCTCAACTTTGATTTCTCAGGCATCAGTTTTTAGCTTCACATTGCCATTTCTTTGACTGAAAATGACTTGTAGCCAGTTGCTCCTACACAGCATTAACCAGTTAAGTAGAAATCCTTTGGGATAAATGGCCATGGAAATTTCAGCTGTAAATAAGATGTCTTAGCATTATAGCAAACTAATATATTGTGAGCCCAACAGTATGCTTACATGCTTAGAATTTATTCAGAGAAGAAAGTTTTTTCTTAAAATGTATATAATAATTTTCTAACAAAACATATTTTGGAAATTTGTTGTTCTGTGCTGTCGGGACTTTATTTTTAGTCTTACATTTGTCACATAGTCAAACAAAGCAAACAAATAAAAGCCATAAATTTTCATTGATATTCATTGTTTAGTGAATTTTTTTTTTGGTGTTTTTGTCTCTACAGATACTAATTTGCCTGGGTCAACAGAGCCACATGAAGTCTGGGATCACATCAGCTGTGTGTTTGCTGTCTGCTAACTAAGCAGCTGATCGGCTCTGATTGACATCTGCTGGTGTCATTCCTCTGAGGACAAACCATCTGCTAAAAATCAACGTAAACCTGTATTTGGGACATTGTCTCAATTTCAAAGGAACAGTGGTGCTCTGTTGTTGTGGAGACGCTCAAGCGAGACCTAGATTGACAGGTCTCTCTCTCTCAAGAATAACTCTCCAGGACAGCCACCAAAAGGAACATGTGCTAGAAGTTCAACATCTGTCCTAAACAACTGGTCAGCTTTGACTCTAGAAGATGAGCAATGAGGATGAGTTCTTTGACGCCGTCACAGGTGAGCGCTCAGTGTGCATGTGTGATTGTCTGTTTACTCACATTTGCATATTGATTTTTTTCTATTTAAAAACTAAAAATTTCTTTTAAAGAGAGGATTCTTTGATTTAGCTTTAAGTCATTTTTATTAGGCCTTCATCATCTCCAAGAAATGGCTTCTACAAGAGGCTGCCAGTCCTAATTAGATGGTCCATTTTTGTTGTAGAAGCATAATGCTGTCCTATGGAACTTAACCTGCCTTAGTCTGATTAGTTAAATAATTCAGAGGTTGGCTGTCTTGTGGTCATGATCAGTGAAGTCAACAACAGCCTGGAGGGTGTGTGGTTCATACTGGTGTGTCTGTGTTGTATTCACAAAGAAATTTCTTTTAGCAGAAACAGCTAATGCTCGTGTCAGTGGGGTAGTGATGACTGCCCAAAATGAGCACTTAACATTCTTTATTTGATATCCTGTCCTATTTGAAGAAGACAGTTAGACTTAACTTGTGATTTCTTTTAAGCATTTTCAGAGATCAGGTAATAATTCTTGAATTTGGCACTCATGGGATTTTATGCAGCCTAACATTAGAGTCCAGTTGAGGGTCTGATATCCTGCATTGCCTATTTACAGTTACAGAGTAGAGACATGGTATTTAGAGCCAAATACCTGGAACCTCTGGATAGATGAACTTTGAATGTTTTTTCTTTGGACAGATTACTCTAATGTTTAAGAGGCATAATGTCAAAAGATGTAATTTCTCGGGATGAATGAAGTCAGCAGTGGTATATTCAGCACTGTGCTTTAATATGATGATGATATTGATTCTGAGAAATAAAAGTATGCAAACACTTTATTGTTGTAGAAAAATTGCATTGCCAGCCACTTGTTTACTTTTAACAACCTGTTTTGTGCAGGGTTGATAGGAGGGCAGGCAGGGTGGTTTTCACTTAATAAATATTGAAATCATCATTTTGCAATCATCACATGTTGATATAGAGCCATTGTGATATTGCTGTTATAATTTTAGCAAGCCGTTTTGATGCAGGTATAAATAAAAGATTTGTGGGTGTGTGGGTCTCCACCTGTCTTTGTGTCATTATTCTGATCACCTTACTAATTTGAGACAGATGCAGAACAGGGCTGATATATTATTCATATCTGAGCATCAGGTGTCATCTGTCTCAACTTGAGCCTTTTTGTTGTTGTTAATTTGCCCTCAAGTTTTTAGTGCAAAATATGCATTATTAAAAATATTAGTTCTTCGCTTGGTGATTTTTAAATTTTCATACTAATACTGATCCTTAAGTTTTAGCAGGAATACATCTTCACAGCAGCTACAGAAGCTTTGAAGACATCACTGGACTGTAGTGTATATGACACATAAATACAGGTTCTTGAGTATTTAAAGTTGCACAGAATGGCAGGGGATCTCTGACAGCTCTTTTCAGTCCGACTCTTGTTTGTGGATCACAAAATTGTCATGTTGTATTTTTAATGAGTCAGTTTTATATTGTGCAATATATTTTGTTTTTCAGGAAGTGGAACTTGCCTTTCAAATCACCATTATTATAAATCTGCAAATATTTAGTAATACCAGGTGGAGTGCTTATGCTTACCAGATTTCAGAAATGTTTTCACAATAGCTGACTTTGTTTCTGATCATTTATTTTTAAACGTATTGTCCCTCCTTCCGTGTTTTTCAACTTGTGAGAGTCCACCATTACATAAAGTAAATTTTGTTTTGACTTGCGTAATAAGACTGCACCCCTTACACCTTTAACATAATGCTGCCACCCGTTTAGGTGTGTTTGCTGAGTAATTATAGTCATTAGTGTATTTTCAGCTGCGGTCAGTGCCCCAGCTTGACTTCCGTACAACTCCACCCTACCATATTAAGTGGTAGATTCACAGGCACTGCTGTAGCCTATTCCAGCCTTTTCTCATTCCCACGTCATCTACCTTTTTGCCAAATACACAATCTGTTATTTGGAGCTGATGATGCTAATACAATGGCGATAGCAATGTTGGCAGAGAACCATATGTAAAATCTAGTAAAATATGTTCATTCAAGTCATCGGTTCTGCATGTTTATCAATGAGCTCTTGTGCACTTGTGTGTTAAATGTGGTGCCAAGTGTTCGCACCCAGGCTTCCGTACATGAAATGTTTAGAGTCCTATTGCAAGTTTACTGTTGCTGGCTCAGGTTTCTTAGTTTACAAGTGTAAAGTACACTATATGATGAGGATATCTGTCATTTCTTTTTCTCCCACAGGCCTGGAATCGGACGAGTCGTACGAGGGGCTGTCGGAGGCCAGTTTCAAAGATGCACAAGGGATTGACAGCAGCAGCCAGAAGAACAATGGATCAGTCCCACAGGAGAATGGCATCAAGAAACACAGGTACTCCTTCATTCCTCATCCTCATTCCATGTGCTATGCGCACTTATATATTTGTGACTGATGAATGTCTTGGTTAGAAACTATTTGAATTCTCCCACTGAAACTAGCAGAATATGTTGTGCACGATCATAATTTGTAATGACTGGGTTTATGATACAAAACTCAGACACAGAAAGGCAAAATGCAGTGTGCTTAACAAGCAGTCCTAATTCTTTTGGTGCAGTAGTTTAGATGTGTTATAAAAATGTAACTTAAAAATAATGAGTTTTTAAAAAAGGATCTCTTTTTATTGTCCTCAGTGAGGGGCTGACCTGGCTGACCCATGCATAAGTATGGTGTGGACTTGCTTGTTTACTTGTATTAATTTCAAGTGGAAAATTACCAGGAAGACATTTTAGGAGATGTTGTTCCTTTGAAAAGTCCTGAGATGAATTGTTTGTTAATGGCTTTGCAATTGCTTGTTCTTATCTACATGCGGCATTTCTTTATCTTCTGGCCTGATGGAAAACCTGAACACACAATCCCTTTATCTGCAACCTTGGATTTTTCTTTTTTTCTTGATTTCAGGACGACTCTCCCTGCGCCCATGTTTTCCAGAAACAATATCGGTGTCTGGAGTATCCTGAAGAAATGTATTGGACTGGTAAGGACATTTAGGTTATCAGACACAGTTTAAGAGTTTCTTTTCTACACGTGCAGTGAAAGACTGCATCAGTAAATCAGTGTCAAACACAGTCCACAGAAAGATCCAATCTTGGGCTGGTAATTTAGATGTTTTTACAGATCACTCAGTATTTGATGATGTAAACCGAGACCAGACTAGGAATTTTCTTTTGCAAACTAAAAAATAAAACAACATATACTCAGAAGTGGTGCAGAAGTTTTACATATCTATATTGGGTGGTATTTGCATTTTGTCGTATTTTTTTAGCTATTCTACTTCGCTTAAGCCATATTGTTAAAGGTTATGTACAATGTTTTGGCTGCTGTGAGACAGAAATTTCACAATTTTGTATTCTTATATTCGCCAGCTTTGATTTGGTGGGATCATGGTAGAAAGCCAATTTAATGTTTTTGTGTGCTTAAACAGGAACTGTCCAAGATCACGATGCCCATTGCCTTCAATGAGCCTCTGAGCTTCCTACAGAGAATCACAGAATACATGGAACACACTTACCTCATCAACAGAGCCTGCTCACTGTCCGACTCTATAGACCGCATGCAGGTAGGTCGTCTGCATAGATCTCTGTTGTAAATTCTGGACAAAGAGGAAAACTTACATTGCAATAGTGTAATAGTAGCACACTTAAATAAAGTGATGAATAGAAATTTGTTTGGCATGTATGTCTGTTATAGAGCTGCCTTCTTTCGGCTGCTCACTTTTGGTCACCACAGCAGATCATCTGCTCCTCCATCTCACCCTATCCCTACCATCTTCCTCTGTTACACCAACCCTATGTGTGTCCTCCTTCTCTACATCCGTGAATCCTCTGGAAGCCCGGGAGCTCCATAGTTGACAACTTATGTCCAGTATACTCACTTTTCCTCCTCTGCACATGTCCAAACCATCTCACTCTTGCCTCTCTAACTTTGTTTCCAAACTCCTCAACTTGAGCTGTCCCTCTGTCCCTGCTGGTCACTTGTCTTTTAACTCTGCCTCCTCCAGCTCAGCCTGTCTTTTTGTCACTGTTACTATATCTAAACTATACATCATAGCAGGTCTCACTGCTGTCTTATAAGCCTTCTCTTTCTGCCTTGCTGCTATCCTTCTGTCACAAATAACCACAACACGCTTCTTCGCCTGCTCCACCCTGCCTGCACTCTCTTCTTCACCTCTCTTGTGCACGTTTTGATGGTTGTAATAGCAAAAATCACTAACAGAGGTTTAGAGGAATGTGCACCATATTAAAGAGGTGACTTACACACATACTAACTTGGTTTGCAATTGTTTGTGTTTAGGCAGTAGCTGCTTTTGCTGTGTCAGCAGTTGCATCGCAGTGGGACAGAACTGGAAAGCCTTTCAATCCTTTGCTGGGAGAGACCTATGAACTTATCAGGTACACACATTTGTTTTTTCTCTTTCTTTTTCTTTCTTTAATTTAATTTTATTTAACTAAGGGCATCTGGTCTTATCAAGTAACTTTCTCTCTCTTTACACCCCTGCCTCTTACAGAGAGGAACAGGGTTTCCGACTAGTATCGGAGCAGGTATCCCATCATCCTCCAGTGAGCGCATTCCATGCAGAGAGCCTGGCGGGGGATTTTGTTTTCCACGGCTCCATCTACCCTAAACTGAAATTCTGGGGAAAGAGTGTTGAGGCAGAGCCTAAAGGGACTATCACACTAGAGCTACTCAAGTTAGTCACTTAACATGTTTCTGTGTATTTATTTATTTAAAATCCAAAACCGGTACTCATCACATTTTCTTCTCTCTTCAACTTTCCCTCTTTAAACGCCCCTCTTCATTCTTATTTTCCTCTTTCTCCCCCTTTTTTTTCTGCAATTCTCCTCCAGGTACGGGGAGGCATACACATGGAGCAACCCTAACTGCTGCGTACACAATGTCATCCTGGGCAAACTGTGGATAGAACAGTATGGCACAGTAGAAATCATCAACCACAGGTATTTAAATGATGCATGCATATCATCTACTTATCAGGTAGAACTAGTTACTAATAGACATGTTTAACCTATATTGACCCTGCTTCTTTGTAGCCATTTACTCCATTAAAGTCAAGTTCAAATGAAGCACTGTAAATCTGACAGACGTCAACCCACAGAGCTGTTCACTATTCCTGCCATACACCTTCCTTGTTTAGTCAAATACTAGACACCAGCCTGTTTACTCTGTCTTCTCAGGCAAACAGCTTCTCTTTCAACATTTATTTATCCAGGGAAGCAGTGCAAACCTTTTATTATCCTCCTCTCTAAACGCTCTGTCTTCAGAGTTGCACAGATTCATCCCAGGAACTGTGAAGTGGTCACAGCTTACGGGTTACACTTGAAGTACCTTGCTTTGAAAATACAGGCTAACTGCTGTCAAAACAGCAGGGTTTTAACATGAATCTGTTATTTACAAACAGTCATGCAAAGTGATGCATATGAAATAAAAGTTTAACTGCATGATCTCTCTTAATACTGAAAAATCTGCTACCTTATATCAAATAATGCTGCCGTGTCTGTTTTAATTCGCTGTAATGAAGTCTGCCAGTGAGATGTTAATTGGCTCTTGTCTCTTTTTTTTTTTCTGCAGCACTGGAGACAAATGTGTGTTGAATTTCAAGCCCTGTGGGATGTTTGGCAAAGAGCTGCACAAAGTGGAGGGATACATCCAAGACAAGAGGTTCGTGTTGACTCTTGCACTGGTTTGTCACCTACAGTGTTAATCTTTAGTTTTTTTCCCCCTGGATTCAAACTTTTAAAAGTTGGTATAATAATGTGGTTCTTGTTTTCTTTTATTTTCAATTGTACTTTATCGTCTTCTGTTCTGCACTTGTGCCTCTTCTTGTTTCCACTGTGTACTTTTTTCTTCTCTTTTTTTTATAATCCTTTTTTTGGCTTTTGCCACTTCATCTTGTCCTGCTCCTCCTTTGATCACATCTTCTACCTTGTCTTTTTTTTCTTTCTCTGTCTCTCCCCAGTAAAAAGAAGCTTGCTGTTATCTATGGGAAGTGGACTGAATGCATGTGGAGTGTCGACCCTCAGGCCTATGAGGCACACAAGAAGTCAGAGAAGAAAGGAGACAACAAGAAGCAAAAAAATGTAAGAGCTAGTGTTCATTTCCATATCCTAATATTTTACATCTGCAATAAAACTTAAAACAGCAGAGTATAATGCTTGTTTCCCCCAGGTTGAGAGTTTACTTTTTATAATTACTGTCATGACGTTGGGATTAGTCCCATTTATTCCTTTATTTCTTCTGTCTTGATTTCCTGTTACTGTCTCCAGCATTCTGTGTGGGCTTATCCAGGTAAACCAACAAGTTTGTCTAGATCGATGCAGGCATTTTTCAGCTTTTCCCCTTTAGTCTGCTCATTTATTTGTAGTCATGCGTAATAGCTCCAAAATGCGTGGCTGGTTTGGAGATGCTACAAAAATAAAAACAGATCCTGACAGAAGCATTGATATAGTGGTAACTGCATGTAGCTACACTATTCATGACTAATTTCTGCTGTGATAAGTGTATTTTTCCTCTTCCTATTTTGGTACCAGTAGTTACTGTGAGTTGTATTATTCCCAGGAGGAACTCGAGGGCACGGAGAACGACGATGCAGATGATATGCCCGAAGTCCAAGAGACCGTGTCTGTTGTACCAGGAAGCACGTTGTTGTGGAGGATAGACTCAAGACCAGCACATTCTTCTATGGTATGAAAAGAATTGCTAGACATCCTTATAGAAAGCACAGAACAAACACACACAGCAGCAGCATTTATTCTTTCTTTGTTTCCCAGATGTACAACTTCACAAACTTTGCGATGTGTCTCAATGAGCTGGAGCCCACCATGGAGGCCATCCTGCCTCCCACTGATTGTCGCTTCAGGCCTGACATCAGAGCAATGGAGAATGGCAACATGGGTAATTACATTTTGTCTTATCAAATTTAAGTGCGTCTCTGACGGAACATACAATAACTTGTTTTCTAGCTGCATTGTGCAAAAACAACACTGATAAACTGCGACTGTGTGGATGTTTCAGCTGATATTTAACATATTGTCCCTGTGAAAGGGAGAAAAACAGACTAAAGAAACCTTTACTGTGATAAAACGTCTGCTGCTAAACGCAGGATTGGCAATAATAAGTCGATGCTTCCACCTGCTGGATGTGTGTGGTATTGTGCCAATTCAAACTTGTGAGTGGGTATCTAAAGACTTCTTGTTCTTATGCAGATGAAGCCAGTAAAGAAAAGGAAAGACTGGAGGAGAAACAGAGAGCTGCCAGAAAAGAGAGAGCCAAGACAGATGAGGAGTGGTCTACTAGGTAGGAAACACACACACACGCATTCACTTTAATTTTTCTGTTCTAGCCTTTACAAGAGCTTTTATAATATAAAAGTAAAGAAGTCGACATGATGAAAGCTGTAAAACTGCAATATGCATCATCTTAAAGAAGTTTAAAAACCTCCTAATACTGTTAGATGTTATTTATAATGTGTCAGTATGCATGAGAATTGCAGGGGGATGGTTGCATGTCTGCAGGGATGCTGACGCTGTACTGGTCAGTTGTTGTGAATAGAGAACTGAGCTCTAAAGGCAAATCTGTTAGTTTACTAGTCAGGCTACATTTCTAGCCTCCCCTATGGCCACAGACTGTGGATAGTGAAAGAAAAAAAAACTTGGCACACAATTTACTGTAATACCCTGTTAAAAAATGTTATGTACTTAATTGACATAATACACTTCCTTTTTTTGGCTGATAAGGTCAGTTCAACTGTCATTCTGTTGATTTAATATGAAGTCACCAACAACCGCTTAACTTGTCAGGCTGGAAACAGGGAAACAGCTTAACTGGTTCTGTGTAAATGTGAGAAAAATCAGTTTAGTGAGCTTTAAATGTGCAGGTAAGCAATGATCATATTTTATTTGTTTGTACCAAATGAAAACTGAAGTTTATCAGGAACAGTTCATAATTTTGTGTTACGGATCTGAGACATGAAACAAAGTCCTAAACAGAATTGAGTAATTATTGGAGCTGCGGCCTAAAGACGCACACAGCGTTACAGTTAGAGAGAGAATATTTTAAGTCACATTGCAGAGTGACAGGAAAAGCAGGTGGAAAACAATACACAGAATTCTTAGAGGCCCTTATGAAATAATATGTAAAAATAAAACATTTGCTCAATGAATGTTTTATTAATGCAAGTTTTCAGTGTTATTGGTTTCTTTATATAATTTGCATTTCAGAGTCCTGGTAAATCCCTGTCAATTTCAAATCAAATTAGTTTTATTTATACAGCGCCAATTCACAACAAACAGTCGCCTCAAGGCACTTTGTATTGTAGGTAAACACCCAACCATAAATGGTAAATCCCTGCAGCAGCATAATCTGTGTTTGATCTTTTAGGTGGTTCCACATGGGCACCAATCCATACACAGGCTCCCAGGACTGGATCTACACTGGTGGCTACTTCAACAGGAATTACCAAGACTTGCCCGATATCTACTGAATGCCTGCTAGCCTTCATCCTCCGCCTCCTCCTCTTCCACATCTGTAACCTGCAGTCACCTGTTTGTCATCAGCTGGAGATAAATGATACAAATCAACACGGGCACACCCAGCTTTAATTGGAAATACTTGCCAAGAAGCCGAATGCTTGTCACCCGCTGTCTGCCGAGTCTTCAGTAAAGCAGCTTTTTTTCCTTTTCTTTCTTTCGCCACTTGGAGCCTAATATCCCATCTTCTGCTAAGTCTTATTCCAGACATCAGCAATCATCTCCCATTTCTCTGCTACAGCGCTGTTTAGAGCACAATGACATTTAATTCCAACCCAATCCCGCTGGCAGAGAGTTGGTAACGGTTAACAATCTCACAGGTCCATTCTGAATGTTTAACATCTTTGCTGTCAAACTCTGTTCTCCAAGGAACTGCCTGCCAAGACTCTTGATGGCAACATTTAAAACGTCATAAATACAAGTAAACACATAGATCACGATCCAGTAATCACAGTGGTGAATATATGGCTGAAGATGAACAACCAGTCAACAGGGAATGCTTTTTGAACTGCAGATGGATCTTGAGAATGATTTTTTTTTTTTTTTTGGTTGTTTTTTTTGTAAGATTTAAACACGCAAAATACACAAGTATAAGTTCTTGACTACTCTGAGGATAAAATAAATGTTTTATGATTGTTTTATTAG
>VUQK01013905.1:2284-15901 GCA_015106715.1 Bujurquina vittata
AGTTTAATGGTTTTACTTAATTTTGTTAAAATTTGGAAAAATATTTTTTAAATTATTTGGTAAACATTTTTTTTCTGTATCAACACTTAAACTTTCTTTAAAATGACCAGCAGAAACATTACATTATGTCACAGTGGCTATGTCCATGTTTTATATACAGTCTCTAGTTGGACATAACAGAAGTTTCAAATAAAGCTTTAAGTGTATGTAAAAGCAATTTCCATGGGCCATAAACTCAGGCACTATGAGCCCTAGGGGTTTTAACTTTCATTAGAAGCTGTCCGCCCATCACAGATTTCTTGATAAGATCATTCACTGCCTGCATAGAACGCCCACAAAGCACAGGCAGTAAATCACAGTGCTGGTGTGTTGCACCTCAGCAGGCTGCAGGAAGCTGCCCAATCAGAAAATTGTGGGCTTAAAGACACAGGAGCTAAAGTTGCTAGCATCAAACTGTGGCTAAACTGAGGAATGTATAAAAACCCAGTATAACGTATAGAAATCAGCATTTTAAACTCTCCATCAAAAACAGGATGGTACTCCAGTTTCTTGCTCATGCATCTGTAATTATGGGATAGTCATAATTAGCAGATAATGTCTATCTTAGATTATATTTTAATCTTTAACTAAAATACAATCACTGCATCTTTCTCCACGAGAACCTCCTACAATGTATGATATTTGTGGTATATTTCTATTAGTTAAATGCTGCTCTAATATGCAGCCCACCTGTTTTGTCTGCTTCTCCTCTCCTACAGGAAACAGTCAGAAAACTGAAGTTTGACTCAAAATCTAAAACAACCGTAACTTATTTCAGACGCCTTGGATATTCACGGTAACCAAATAACTGTAAAACAAAGATTCTCGCTCAGCTGGTTTCTGCTTTCTTTCAGCACGCTGGGTGAATATAATACAGAATTTTTTTCTTTAATCAGAGTTACACAGAAAATTAGCTAAACCAACAATAATAATGTGCCATGTGGCAGCGAAAAGAGAGACAAGGGGAAAGCAAGAGCTAACCAACGGCACTGAAAGAGTTTAAGAACGCTCATTTATGAGACTGTGAAAAAGCCCGTGCCACCTGTGTGTCTGCCTTCCCTTTAACCAAGAAAACTGTGAAAACATTTCAAGCCATTATCTTCTCTTTGAAATTTCAGGAAATTATCAGGTCTCAGAAAGGAGTGACTTTTGTTTTTGGAGCGATTTTTCTTCCCATAGAACCGAAATGAGAATGCTGGATGTGGCCTGAGTTTGACAGAGAAGAAGTTCCTGGGCATATGGTGCTTCCATCTGGAGCAGCCTGTGATGCACATACAGTATGCAGATCTGTACCTGATGTACATGGCCACACAGAATATTGATAGTGGTTTACAATGCAAAGCTAGTGAATGTGTATAGATTGAATAATGTTGAGTGATAATAACAAATAGTTTCACATTTTGTTACTTGCACAGCCTGTACACATACTTTAGCGATTCAGTATACATTTTTAATATCTACATTTGCTTCTATCATTCCATTAACATACATACTAAGCAGTTTTTGAACATGATGTTGCATGGGAAAGATGTGGATATGAGTGAAGTCTTGCCAAAAAAGCAAACAAACAAAAAAAAAGCGATATGACCCTAATTTTATGCTTTTTTCCTGCCTGATTGATCTCCCTCTCTGGAAGGACTGCCTTCGTCTGTGAAGCTGTCAGACCACAATTCTTCCAGATCTACTAAAAAGCTCATTATAAAGCCTGGGCTCATTTTATCACTGACCTCCGCTCCACCGGGGGCCTGTGGTGCAGCCCAACCGCTTTCAGAAATAAAACTGCACGTTATTACTCATCAAGTTTAAAGTTGTGGTTCAGCTTATTTGGGCTATGCAAATTGGACAGACATGAAAAGCACAGTTCAAGGGTCAATAATTTGCATAAGTGGCAAGCAGATAAGCCTTGAAAGTAAGCAGATCTCAAAAGTTCGGCTTTCTTTTCCCTTATTGCTCCTGAAAACCATTAAAAAAATACTTTTAGTCAAACATTGACCCTCTGTACATTACCATCTTTATCTGTGCCTATACGTAAGGAAGAAATTAGATGTTAGAAGGCATTAAAAACATAAGCACACAAAAACAGAAGCAACACAGACAGTAAATAAAAGATGGCCAAAGCCACTGCAACATCACCCATTTTTGGAAGCCTCAGTGTTAGCATTTTGGGTATCACTATCTTGGGGTTTTTTTACAGCCAGAAATGACCATATTTGTTGATATACTTTAACATATTTGTTAAATCATCGGCTCATGCTAGCAACTGTAGCTATCAATCAGAATTCATAAGCTTCACAGAAAATGAAGTGGAAAAATTAATACGATACTATATTGGAGGTCACATTGTCAGATTATTCTATTAGAAATACTTCACCAAGTCACCAACACAGCAGAGAGACCAAATTCAATTAGAGCTGACGTGCTGAGTCTGAGTTAGCAGCCTGACTCCTAATTATCCGAACTGTTTTAGGCTGTACACTTGTTTTTGATTACTGTAAAGGAAAATATTTTAACACAGACTCTTTGGGGACTGACTCATCTTTTGGAGTCAGCCTCAAGTGGCCACTTTTTGGCAGATAGGGTTGTTACTCGATTGCATGTTGTAAAGGATTGCATGGGAACAAGAACACGTGGAACAACGAATCTTTTAAGCAAACTAGAACTGTTGACTGTACAGACTTTATGACTTGCTGAATAATAAACTACATCAAATATTTGCAGATTCCCACCGTTAGCCTGATACTCCTCAGAGGGAAAGGCAAAAACATTTATATTAGCTTAGCTTAGCATTAACACCCATATCAGGGTGAGACATCAAAAGGTATCTAAAATAAAACCACATTTATGATTTTAAAGGAGGTTATGTGCTGGAGTTAAAGCTCAGTAATGTTTCTAGAGTCCATTTGGGCTGCATTTTTATAAAATTATGTGATCAGAAATAGTTATAGAGACCATTGTAATAATTGGCATACTTTTGTTTCCGCTCCCAAAATAGACCCCCTCTCTCATTTTAGTGTGCCTGACAGAGATCGCACCAATACTGATAAATAGTTCTGTGAAAGAAGACTTTCATTATTGTAACCATGACTTTTATTTGCCTGATTAAGTATTAAAGTACAAATAAACCACCTTTTGTGACAAGTTAGATGACTTGGTGACATTTTTCAGCCCAATCTGTCAACTGCAGCCAAGAGATTGATATAAAAGTGCTGATTTTATTATGATTGGGCCCAGGCCAGGAGTTCCCCTCAGTTTCCAGCTTTTTCCTAAACTAAGCTCACAGCTTTTGGCTCCAGCCTCACATTTAAATGATATGGGAGGGACTCATATCTGACTTGTGTGTGTGTGTGGGGGGGGTGGGGTGGGGGGGGGGGGGTGGGTGGTAAGAAATCTCCTAAAACGTCGAGTTGCGCTGCTGGATAGAGTGCTTCTCTTCATTTCATGAATGTTTCAGGTGCTATGAACTCGGTCTTTTGTCCGTGTGAGTTCGTCTCATTTTCAGTCACTTTGGCCTTGTGCCTGTCAGGATGATTGAAAGCATCCAGCCTGGCAGCTCGAGTCAAAACCTTTCTGCTGCATCAGTCACTGAATGAGGTTTTGCCCAGAGGAGTTAAAATTACATTTCATATTTCATGTGGCACTCTCAGGAAAGTGTCAAGATCTTTTACTTGTTCGGCTACAGTGCCATATTTGTGACATTTTACTTAAGCAGTGAGCAGTAAAGGTGGGTATAAAGGATGGGAAAGATGTTTTTATCTTCCCCACTCAGAAAAGAAAACAAGGGACTCGTGACTGCAGCAGGTTTTCCTTATTTTATAAGCAGAGTGAACTGACATACAACAGCTTGTTGCTTCATTGTGCCCATTGGGCTGGCTCAAAAAAAAAAACAAAAACGTGCAGCCAGTAGCTGAATAGCGTCTCCATACGTTCACCTAACATGTGAAAGGTCCTCAAATAACAAATGGGAGGAGATGGGAATCTTTGGCAGGGTTGTGTATCCGCTATAAAACTCTGTGTCAAATCAAATCTGCAGATCCATCTGCTGTGGCAACCCCTTGTGAATAATGAATCAGCTAAAAGAAACTGCAATTAAATATTGTTTTGTGAGGTACATTCAAGACCCTTTTTGTGTTTATTCATATTTATATGGAAATATTCATGCTGCACCAAGTTTGCTTTGGCACCCTCATTGTGACTGAAGCTGTGACAAACCTAATACAGCTTCATGACATCACCAACGCAGTGCATTATGGGACTGCTGTTCACACGAGTCTGAGGCGAAAATAGAATATAGACGCTGCTTTTGGGATTGAAGGTTAAACTTTGGACATTCAAAACTCATCAGACTGCTGAGCTGCTCTGATCTGCGCCCCTGACGACTTTGTTCCCAGGATAATTGAAAGTCTTGGCCCCATTTCATTTTCAGCCTCCTCCACTGTGAGAAATCTGGGTGTTACCTTTGAGCAGGAGTTCAGCTTTGAAAAATATCCTGGGTGTCTTGTACAAACATGTTTTGTTTGTTTTTTCATCTGTGGAGCATCACCTGTGCAAAAATATGCTGTGTTTCAAAGTGAAATGGAAATCATTATAACTGCCTTTACACCTTGATTGTTGTAATAAAACTACTCCTTTGTTTGAGCAGATCAACCATGAATCACTTTCAAACGGTCCAGAATGCTGCTGCAGGGCTTCTCACCAGGACCCACCTGTGCAGGTTTGTCTTTAATTAGTCTGATCTATTTATACAACTGTTATATCTTTTTCTGTACTCTAAAGCACTTTGTGAATTTTCTTGAAAAGCACTATTCAATTTCAGTCTTAAATTTTGTATATATGGCACCAAATCACAACAACAGTCACCTCAATGCGCTTTATAGTGAAAGGTAAAACCCCTACAATAATACACAGAAAACCCAACAATCAGAATAAAAATCGAATTGAAAATTGAATGTAGGACTCTATCCCATTCTGAGCACGCTCTTCAGTCATATTTGGACTCATTAGAGGCTCATTAGTCATTACATCATGCTGGTAAGTGCCTACTTTTCTCATGTTTGTTCATGCCACCATAGATTATTCTTCATATTTGTATAGACACATGATGTTTGAAACAAGATCTCAGCACTGCTTCATCTGCGTATTGGACGAGTAGTTGGATCGGTTAAATCTGTTTTCCACAAAGAATCTTTACATGCAAACAGTTTTTAAAGTTGTGTCTTTGCCATCGGCTTCATCTGTTATTTTTTTTGTATTTAACCATAAGCAGATGTTGATTGTAAAAGCTTATTTCTTATGTGTTATACTGTTTTTTATGGGGAAGTTCTGGCATCTTCAGCTGCCAATATTTTACTGTAAGTGCAACTGAATGTTTTTTTGAGGAAATTACCATAAACAGGTTTATAATGCATCAGTTTCCTGTAGTAATTTACAATAAGCAATGCAGTTCTAAACTGTGAAAAATTCAACTGAATTTTTGCAATAAAACACTGTAACATATACTGTACAGTAATTAGAGGCCTCAGTGAGAAACACAACTGACTTTCTTTTTTTTTTTACAGTGTAGGAATTTGATTATTTTAGTTTCTTGTGAGCTTAATGCGTATTGTTAGTTGTGTTTAAAGCAAAAAATTTGATCCATTTGGAGTCTATCCCAACTGCCACAGGGCAAAAGGTACATCCTGGACAGGTCACCAGTCACAGGGCCAACACAGTCACAGACAGACTCACATTCACACCTACTGCCAATTCAGAATCAGCCGTTAACCTTCCCCACTGAGAAAATAATTAATGTTTTGGTAAACTGGCTTTCTGGCCCAGGAGTTCTGTACAACTTTCATATTTGTGCAGTAAAGAATTAGCCTAGCTTTGCACAGACACTGTAAGCAAATGGAAATAGGGGGACATCCACAAACTGCAGTTTTAATTATTATATGATTTTTTTATTTTCTCAGTATCCTTAGCCTGAGTTTTCAAAGGTGGAGCAATGCGAAGAGGTAAAAATGAAGGAGATGGATAGAAGGTGGAGGAAGAGCAGGCTATTTTTCTCCAGGCTGAGCTGGAGACGCAGCAAAATCTCTGCAGAAAAACCTGACACAATTTTGCTTCTTTATCAGACATTGTTCCTGTAAATCTTTGTTCTGCAGTTTGAAGTTTCTCGTCTCACAAATGATTCCCAAATTCACTTTTTCAAGTTTCTTGCACCTTTTCTCAAGTTCTTCTAATTTTTTTGTGCTTTTCTGCATGCTTTTCCTTCAGTTCTTTATATTTCTCTTCCTGCACTTTCTTTGCCTCGTGCATGTCTTTATTATTTTGGTGTACTTTGCAGTGCACGTCTTCTAACTCCTGATTTCTCCTCTGCATTTCTTGAAGCGCACACGGCATGTCATTGTGTGTTTTCTCATGTTGTTGCGTCTCCTTCTACATTTCAGTGTTTCTGTTCTGTACTTTGTCATAGAGTCCTTTCAGTTGTGTAGTTTTATCCATCATTTCTTGGATCTACACTGCATCTCATTGCACATTTTCTTTGTTATAAGATGCTTGTAGTTCAGTATTTCTCCTCTCAAAGTCTTGGAGTATATGTTGCATCTCTCTCTGCATTTCTTCCTGTTCTTTCTTCTCTTTTAGGATTTCTGTCTTTCTTTGCAGTGCTTGATCAAGCTGTATTTGCAGCCTTTGATTCTTTTTTTACGGTCTTGGAGCTTGAATTGTGTCTTTTTGTGTATTATTTCCATGTCACAGAGCTTGAAGTGCAGTTCTCTGTGTTTAATTTTCTGTTGTTTATTCTCTTTCACTGTTTTTGTGTTTCTTTCCAGTGCTTGATCAAGCTTTACTTGCAAACTTTCCTTTTTTCCCCTCACTTTACTGAAACTTGTACTGTGTCTCGTTGTCTTTTGCTTCCAGTTGTTTGAACTTGTATTACTTCTCTTGTTTCATCCAAGTCTTGGAGTTTGTATTGTGTCTCTTTGTGTATTGCTTCCATTTCTTGGGGCCTGTAGTTCATTTCTCTGAGTTTAGCATTGTTCTGTTTCCTCTCAGCATTAAAGTCTGTAATTTCCTGCTGTGATTTCTTAAGCAGTATTTCTCAACCTTCATCTATGATCTGCAAGCTGGTCTTGTGTTGCAGATCACAGTCCTGTTTATAAAGTTCATTTTGGGCCTCCATCTCTCTGCTCTTCTCCTCCAGTTGATTTTTCTTCTCCTGCATTTGTTTAATCATATTGTGCAGGTCTTGATTTTCCTTCTTAATTTGATCTAATGACCTTCTGAGGGATTCAGTGTCATCTGGGACATTTGGCTGACCACTGCAGTGAAGAGGGCCAGCGTAATCTCTCTGTCTTGGGTGCTGAGACATGTCGAGAGCTTGATACATTGACTCTGTAAAAGATCCAAATGTTTCCAAGTGTTTCGTTAGTCGATGCCAAACGTTTGAATGCTGTGAACATAAAAGCTGCAAACAAACTGACATGTAGACAGAAAACTTCTGTCTTAAAGTTCCTCTTGTTTACTTCTGACTAAAGGGTGAAAGATCCTAATAATGTAACAAAGGCCCGTTGAAGACCAATATTCCATATGCAAATGGGATGGGGACCTGCGATTCCTGAGACTGTTCATTTATTTGGAAACCCGGCACATCAGCGGAACGGGATTATTCCCCATAGTTGTAAGGGCCCAATTTTTGGTTCCCTCCCCTAAAGTAGCTTTTCACTCCTCACCCTAAATGTTAGGAACAGAGCTCCACATATTTCTACTAAGTTTCTTTAGAGAGCAATACACATGCACATATGCAGACTAGGGGAACACACTTTCTGAACCAGCAAATGTTACTTGTGAGGTACCCCAAGGATCTTAGGATTCTTAGTTTATATAAATGATATTGCCTCAATGGTGTCTTCTAAGTTGTTTTTATATGCAGATGAATCAGCCCTTATTGTAGCAGATAAAAGTGTTGAGGTTATTCAGCATAGGCTTTCAAAGGAAATGGAATCAATCAGAGAATAGCTGATTGATAATAGGCTTTCCCTAATTTACAGCAAAACTGAGTCAATTCTTTATCAATCAAAAATGAAGCAAAATAAAGATTCAGGTGCAATGTGCTGGTGGTAAAATTGTTAGTAGCTCACGTATCAAGTATTTTGGCTTAATTTTAGATCAATATCAATGGTGAAAGCATTGTGGATAAAATCATTTAAAAATTTAAATAAAATGTTGGTATTTGTGCTTATTCAAAGACATTATGACT
This sequence comes from Bujurquina vittata, assembly GCA_015106715.1. NCBI lineage: Eukaryota > Metazoa > Chordata > Actinopteri > Cichliformes > Cichlidae > Bujurquina > Bujurquina vittata. The sequence continues at coordinate 10,560 of VUQK01013905.1, forward strand.
ATGCCAGTTTTGGTATTCTAGGAATCCAGCTTTCTTTATACTGGCATTGAGACACTGAATAGTCTTCCTTCAGAATTACGTTTTTGTGTGATTTGACTGATTTTAGGAAAGCCGTAAAAAGAGACCACAATGGAAATATGTGTTTGCATTTTTTTTAAGAGACGGAGAGGCGTATAAATGTTTCTATCTTTTTCTTCATATCTAAAGTCTGCGGAACATTTATCTTTGGGAAAAAGTAAGCAATCCGTACCAAAAGGCCCACATTACACTTGATCTGAGAAATCCCTTCAGAGCCAAGCAACACGTGATTTTTTTCAGTCCTGTGACTACAGTAAGTGCTGTCTGTGTGTATTGTAGTTAGCAGCCAAAATGTAATTTCAGCCTGATTAGTATTTTAAAAGTATGCTCATGTTTTCTTCTTCTCCCTGCCATTCATCCTGTCACAACTCAGTCGTGTAGAGGCCAAGGAAGTACCCCTCTGACTGCCCCACTGGCTTTCAGAGTGTCTCCGTGAGCAGAGCCAGAAGGCGACCTTGTGCCACAGTGCCATGTGGCGCGGCCTCCCGAGATCACCATTTTCATAATTAAGTGTCAGCGAGGATGACGGATGATGTGTCTTCTCCTCCTCGGTTTGGATACCGAGGTGCAGAGACTTGGTAAACAGCACCAGGAGGAAATCAGAAAGCAGAGGAAATGTGGGAGATGTGGGCAGCATGACTGCATGTTTTTCCATCTCTCCCATTAATAGAGACATGGGCTGTGACGCAAGCGCAGAGAAGTGCCACAGTCCCAGATATTACTGCCAGGACCAGTGTGATCTGCTTATTTCTTTGGTCTTAATAATTTCATTTCCACTGAAGCATTACTGTTGATCAACAATCAGAAATTTTATTATGACTGTTTGTGCTGTGAGCTAGTAAAATTGCATTTATTGGCACTTTAAAGGCCAATAAACTGTAGATCGGGTTACTCATGTCTGCTCTCTCTTGCTGCCTATCACTTGCTCTCTAAATGTCACCCTATTCTATATGTTTTAGCTATAGTTGCATATTACATACAGTACCAGTGTGCATTTTGTTAGCTCCATTGCCTCACAGTCGTATCATTTGTTTCAGTGTGTCTGCCATATTGTTACAGAGCAGCCATATCTTCTAATGCATGTTGATGGTGGAAGGCTCCATCCACAGTTAAAACCACTGTACCTCACTTGTTTTATTTTAATTACAATGAACCTACCATACAGACATCAGCTGGTAGCTAGTAAGAGTGCAGAGATTGCCTCGGGTATTGCCTATAGCATTAACTCCGTGCAGAAGTAAACACCAGGTTGAATTACTTCAATTTACAGTACTATGAGGAGTCTTCAGCCCACCTCATCTCGTTTTATTTTGCTTCCAATGAGTCAGACTTTCTTGTAATTTTTTTGGTCCAGTCCTTGTAGTTTCACAGGAGTTTTTCTTAAGCCACTATGAATTATTCAAGCATAAAAAAGGTACCTAAACTCAACAGATGAACATAACACATAACAGATAGAATTCAAAATACAGCTTATGCACTTTGTTACTATTTGTAACAAAGTGTTTCTATTTGTTTTGCTGAATGTATGAAAACAAAGTGCAAAAATGAAATGAAAAATGAATACTTTGTAATCATTGTTGTGCCAGTGCCATCCGCTTGAGGCTGTGCACTGTGAGAGACCTGCCGTGGTATGGCATTACATGGTGCAGATAGAAAATAACGGTGACCAAAATTTCTTTGTGCCTCTGTGACAGTCCAACGCTAATGACGTCAGTAAGTGCAACTTTGGTCTGAGTATTTTTTGTTTTTTTGGAGCTTAATGGGCGAGGGTCCTTGTGAATCACAAATTATCACAGCACCTCTACATCATCACATCATTAAAAGAAACTTGAAATGAGTTAGTGTGCTCTGCTAAAATGCTTGGATAAATTGAGAGTTTGAATCCAGCTGTGCTCCTGATACTAATTATAATTTTGGTTGTACTAATGATAATCAAAATGAGCCAAGACATTATTAAATTACCAACCAATTATTACTGTATATGGAAACCTGAGGTGTTCACAGTGTGATATGTGCAGGATCTGGATCTGGTTGTTTGATGTTGGCTCAGTCTCCCTGGCAGACTTGTAACAGAGCTGGTTGTGCCGCTGCATTCAGTAATTATTTTTATCCAGTCAAGCACTCCTAATTAGAAGATTGACTTGATGCCAGAATTGAATTTAGATTAATAAAGAACACTGAAAACTTGCATTTTAAGTTATAAGCCACATATGTAGCAGTTCTGTACCTTACCCATGAAGGTTTCCTATGAACAAATTGAGCTCAAGTAGAGATCGTTACATAAACTAGGCCCCCGGTGTGCTCCTTGTTGTCACTGTAATAATTAGCGGTGCTGTAATGATCAAGTTAATGAAGGTCCTGATGATGACACTCATTACCAGTGATTGAGAAGATATTCCCTTTATGTGGTGCAGCTACTTTGAGATACTTCCAGCAGCTCATCACCAGCATTGATTTATTTGGTGCTGCTCATTAATTTTTCTTCAGGGTTGCTAATGTTAAGCCAAAAGGTTTCTTAATGTTACTTCATCTGTACTGACTGAGCGTTACTGTCCCCAGTGCGGGTGGGCTGCATTAACAATACACTGGATCTAACGAGTCAGACGCATTTATTACGACTCCGTGTCAGGTTTATGATATAATATGGTAGCCTATAGCACAAACAGCTCTTATGCAAGCACACCAGCCAGACATACAGAACTGTATCTGGATATGGTTTTTATTAGTATTTTTTAGGCAACTTTTTCCTTACAACAGAGCATGTCCTCATAGATTGCTAGTTGGCAAACTATCTAGCAAAAGTAACATGTTATTGCAATTATGTTACAGTTTTTGGTAACACATTAATGGACTGCACTTTTGGTCTAAATTCTGTAATTATATTACAGTTGCAATTATGTATTAATGTTTTTCAATTATCTTCAGGATGTGATAGAAAGAAAGATTGCAGGCTTGCATTGAGCTGATTTCAGTTTACTAAAGCTCGCAAAGAACCCAAAGTGATATTAAAGTTTATGTCGTTAACATGTAATTGCGTTAAAGTGCATTTCAGGAATAGTTACAACGTAACACAAAAGTTATGTAACAAATAGTGGAACAAATTACTCCAGGTAGTAATTAAGTTATGTAATTCATAGATTTAATTAAAAGTAATATGTAATACTTACTTTTTTTTTTTAGAAAAGATTCCAAAACTGTTAGCCAGTTAGCCACAGCTAACACAAACAAGCTTTTGATATGAGCACATGGTCACTGTTAGCCAGTTAGCCACAGCTAACACAAACAAGCTTTTGATATGAGCACATGGTCACAATAGCTTTATGTCCTGATATTTCATCGTTGAGATTGTGCATCATGTCAGTCAATAAAAAACTGAAATGTGAAATCTATTCTTGTTAGCTAGGCACTAAGCAAACTAGCCTGTATGGTATTTATTTGCATTTGGAAGTGTGTAAGTTGATTTAAAATACATTTGTAGCTTTTTAATTCTTGTCTCAAAAATGTGCAAAAATTACTTTTGTGAAATTATTTATATTTGCAACAGAAAAAAACTTTCATAAAAGTGGCTGGTGCAACAATCCCACGCAAGTTAAGTTGAAGCTAAGATTAGCTTAGCTCAGAAGCCAACAGCTAGCAGCACCAAAGGCTATTATTTTGCTAGCTGTTTCTCAAAGTCGTCAAATTGCACAGACCCCGGTTGCTGCTTTGCTACTGGTGTTTTTGTGTGTTCAGTTTTGCCTCACCACTCAGTGAGATTTATTTAAAGTGAATGACAGCACTGGTGTGACGAGACGTTAAATCTACTTTATCTTTTGAGAAGTTACGGTGCTTTCCAACATGTTTGCTGTTAATACTTCGACAGCCATCCATTTTAATGCTGAATATTCTTCTTGTAATTAGAACAGTTTGAGACCATGATAATCAACTAAACAGTCTCAAACTGGATCCATTTTCGCCAGATTACGCCTGCACAATATGCCTGCTATAATTGCTCTAATTGCTTGTAGAACTCATAAACGTGCTAAAATCATGCAAGAGACATTCGACTTAGTTATATTGTGGAATTTTAATTAGATAGCAAATTACTGATATTACTAATGGTAGAGTGACTTTGCGGTGCAATATTACCTTAAAAGCTTGTCATAGTAAGTACTTTTATATTTTTCTTTTCTTCTGTCCCGCAGTACAGCACTTTCCTTCTGAAGAAAATTTCAAAGGCCTTTTGAGGCTGCTTATGCTACATGTGTGAATCCTTTTTTTATATGAAACTGCAAAATGTTCATGTGAGAAAACTGTCACGCTTAAGGAAACTGAGTGCGTGGGTTGAGCTTGTTTACAGTAGTTTGGGGATCCCTCGCCTGTCACTGGTTTTAAGATGCAACCTCGAAACATCAACTGCAGAAATACGTTTCTCTGGAGGACTGCCCCCATCTGCTGGGCGTGGTCTCATGACAATTGTAGATAAAGTGCAAGTCTCTTGAACCGACACAGAAAAGAGACGAACTGTGCCATGCCAGAGATGAGAGCATAAAGCCGACACTTCCCTCTGGTGTGGGAAATTAATGCACAAAGCTTGCCAAGTGCAGCAAGCTTGTTGGTCCTGGCGTGGAGATGGCCAGGACAGACAACACAAATGCCAAGTGGGGAAGGTGAAGTCCAATCTTATTACACCCATAAGACAGGCCCAGTGATTACTTTCTGCAGTTAAAATGCAACCCTGTGCCAATCCCATCAGCAAGCAGAGAGCTGCTTGGAGAGGGGATCCTCAGAGGCTGGCATGTCAGAAGACTGTCTTGTTTTTAGGTAATGACATGGGAAATTTTACTGTGTATCCTGCATGCGCTGGTATGCGTTTGCATGCAAGGTTCTTTCTCAAGGCATATACTTCACACTGTATCTTCAAACCTACACACTTTTAAAGGTTCTACATATCTTCAAATAAGCCAGCCGATCTGGATGTTCAGCTTTTTGATGTACAGATTGCTCTTTTCACGTCAGTTACTTAGCAACTAAATGACACATCACAAAAATAAAAACATAAGGCCTCGGTGAGAAAAACTTCAGAAAAAAAGAAGGGCACCGCAGTGATTGTTTGCAATAAAGCTGTCTCCTCCAGGCCGAAGTATTTCAAGGTGGGAGTGAAGTAAAGGCTTAGTTGAAGATGTAGGGCAGGTTCGTAGGTGAGACAGTACCAAGCGAAGGTATCGGTCAGGATACAGGAAGAATGAGGAGACGACTTGCAGGGTTACTGGCTTGCAGCCGAG
>VUQK01013905.1:18313-28671 GCA_015106715.1 Bujurquina vittata
GGGGTGGGGGGGTGGGGGTGGGGGGGTGTCTGTAAATCCACTTATCCCTGAACATCAAGTAGCTGCTCCGTGGTAATAGAACCTAGATGTCTGAAAGATGGGCCATCGCCTTTGGCTCTGCACATGCTGTTCCTAAGCAGTCTTTGCAGCGTGATGGGGGAGGCGATGGGAGGCTGTGCTTGGTCTGCAACATTTTACGGGGATGACACGTGTCAAAGTAATATTCTGTGAACGCCAGGAGCCAAGGTTTCCTACTTATAATACGGTGTTACTCAGTTTACCTGTCATTACTTTTTAATGTTGTAGCTGATCAGTGTACATGAAAATCAAGTGTCCACAAAGTTAGCATACGGGGGGGCAGATTAAATACACGCCAGGGACAGAGTGTTGCACGTGAGAAAAAATGCAAATAAAACAGGAAACCTGAAAGGATAAACTCTCAGGCAACAGCAGTGAGATGAAGACAGACGGAGCACAGGGGAAAACATCTTCAATAACACAAAGGAAGAGAAAAACTAAGGATTTATAACATAGATCTTTATTAAAACCACCTATGTTTCAGAACATTTACACATAAAGTAAAATAATATTCAAGGAAAGTGAACACCCTGAAGGAAAATTTTCTCCTTTAATGTAGTCTTTGCAAAGCCTCGCGCACACTACATCCTGTAACGGATATCCATTACAAGAGTAAACAGCACAGCTTTCATTAACATTCAGGAAAGGCAGCATATTTTGCTGCGCGCCCTGACTGTGTAAAATATTTAAAAAGCCTACACGGACTTGTGCACCGCGTGAGAGAAAAACAAATGTGTTTCTGTTTTTACACAGGGCAAGATTCACATCTCTGACGGGTAACTTGGAGCAGAAAATACACTTTGGTGTTTTTTTTCTTTTCCTAAGACGACAGATTAAAGATGTGGCCTGGCGAGTTGCTATGGCGATGACTCCTGAGCATTCAGCCTCTTTCTCATCTTCGTCCGTGAAATGTGAGTTTGGACTTCCTGGGGGCTTCTCGTTCCCTGTGGACTTTGATTCATCGCAGCCCGCGTTCGCTCGGGAAGCTGAGCTGCAATTGTTTGTTGCTATTTTATTATTCACCACTCTTTTTCATGTTTGGAGCGCTGAGGACTTAATCATAGTTCAGCTCTCCTGTGCTTGAGATGACAAAGTGATCCAAACTTTAGTGCAAAGTGACTAATGCTCAGGCTTTCAGTGTATTTTGATCCAGTAATAAGAAACAGAATCCAGTAATCATTGCTTCTGTATTTATCTTTGTTGGATAATTAACACTGAGCATGGAAGCCAAACGTGTCATTATAATTACACCATACAGTGAGAGGTAGTGAAATTAATTACATATATATATATATATATATATATATATATATATACAGGCCCCAAATATGCCAAATCCTGCAAGCATTCATCACATGTAGCTACTCAAACACATCAGTGGAGTTTTTCCAATGTTAATAAAGAGCTTCATTTATGGTTTCATCACCTCTTCGCTGCCTCAATATTTCAGTCTGGTGGAATCCTTTAATTTCCCCTTAAGACTTTACACTGGCTTCAGATGCTCCCTCAGAAGATGTTAAGAAGTATTTCAAAAAGAAATCGTCTCATTTTCCTGTAACTCAACCTCTGAGGAGGAAGTGGAGCCTGTAAAAAAAAAAATCCGCAAACATGAAATGGAACAGATAAGAGTGGTTTTGTTTGTTTTGTTTATTTCTTGATAACTTGCATTAAGCCTCAGGTGTACAACCTGTAGGTGAAAAAGATATTTCATCCGGTGCCTGAGGGGAAACACCCCAAAAATCGCTCTTTGCAATTATGAATTCTTCTGCAAAAGGAACGAAATAAAAAAAAAAATCCAGCAGAGGCATATTTTACTCACAGCCATCCTCCAGAAAGGCATCATAAATAATTGAGAAACTAATTCACTTATGGTTGCTTTGCCAGTGTTTGCTGCAGGCTGAAAATAGTGTAACTTTTCAAGAACGGAGAAAAGCAGCTTTGCTTGCAGCACGTAAGGTCGAGGTGTGCAGAGTTCCCTCAGAGCAAAGTGATCCTTCAATTAAAGTAAAAATTTGAAAATCCCTCTAATGAGAGGTTAACTAAGAGCAAATGATAATGAGCGGCGTAAACTGCAAATAATCTGTCTGGCTTTATTACTCTGTGCTTGAAGAATCTATTAAATGAGCAGCCGATCTGAAAAATTGCAGAGCACAAAAGATTTGTCACAAACACGAGGTTACGGTTCCAGTGCCAGGAGAGAGAGAGACATCTGTGGACACCACAGGTTTCACTTTGCACTATTGCTTCTTTCATGTTCTGAGATGATCGAAATTTGTTCCACAGCTTGTGTTCAGAACTAAAGATGCAAATGAGGTTTGCTGAGTTTTTTTGTGGTTTTTTTTTTGAGTACAGCCTAAGGCTCATGATGGGATTCTTGTTGAAGGAGGTAGAGATAAGAAAGAAAGTGCCCCATTTGAATTTCAGTTTGAATCAGGGGATGGAGTCAGAATTCAATTTCTTACTCCTCCAGGGGCATTTTTACCTTGAAGACATTACCATGTTTTGGTGGCTTTGTCACAGTTTGGGGCAAGTTTGGGGTTACTCTGTGGCCTTTCAGTTTGTTTTCCCTTCAGGCGGTTATGAGTGGCTCTTGTTCCGGCCTCCATGCGGTGGTGGAGCCCTCTCTGTTCCTGCTTCTCGCCTATCACACTTGTCAACCATCTGGTGATCAGTGGCTGCATTTTTAGGGACCAGCTCACCAGTTGGGGCTCAGGGGTTTTCTTGTGCTTGTATCTTGTTTCTGTGGCTTTGCAGCCTAGACTAACCTGTTGAGCCACTCATCTGCAATAGGATTTCCCAGGATTTCTGAGGTGGGTGCCATCTACTGAGGGAGCTAAGGGAACTAAGGTAACTTACCTGCCAGTCGCACCTGCCTGGCCACCCTCCACTGCTCCGACCTCTCCGAGTACTTCTGGTGAAAAGTCAGTTCCCCTCCCGCTCCAGTCTCTCTGGAAAACACCAAGTAAGAACCTAGCACGATTCAGATATTCTAACCACACCTCATCTCTGGTTCAAAGTGACTCCTCTCTCCTCTCCTGACAGAACCGCCACACGAAACCGAGCCCGGTTAAACCCCACTGATATCCCCAGCAACGAGTCTTTGTTGCCTCTTGAATCTTGTGTAAATGGACTTCCTGAACAGCACTCTGTTGGGTGTTGGGTCGGGAATTCAGAGTCCAAAACTTTAAAGGTGACTTCGGCTTATGACAAGCCTAGTGTTTGTTTCATTCAACATTCATATTTGCAGAGAAAAGGTTTGTAGCAGCTGCCTTAGGTGTTCCAGTGCAAATCCTAGGAAATACGCTTAGCTTAGAAAAAAGTAAATGAGCATCGTTATAAATAATAATTTGTCCTATTTGACTTGCCTGGGTACAGAAAATAGATGAGGTAACTGAATTTAAACCTGACAGAGACGGTGTGTGTACAGACCTCCAACTGACAGTGTCATTTACAGGGATTTAATGCTTCCTCTATGAATATCGCTGCATTAACTAATGACCAAATCTATAAGGCATGTGAGAGTGAGGAGTTGAGTTTCTGAAACAAACTTGTACTCTGGTAAGGGCCATAAGAAGGGGGGGGGGGGGGCACTGTGCTTAGGCACACCAGTAGTAACCTGTTGTGCCATGTGTGTGAATATTAGTGGCCCACAAAGATCCTGGTGTGCTTCCTGCTGCATTTGTGCAGCAAACCTTTATTTGAACTAATGTTGGAACATTTTGCATTTTGGAATGTTTTCAGTGCTTGGAGAGTTTACGATGAAGTCCAAAAAAATATCCCAAAACATAGAAAACATAGAAGATCATAAAGCTCAAACAGTGGCTGCATGCAACAATTTAAGGCCTCAGTCACAAAAGATGATGGACTGGTCGCTGACCATCTGGCATCCACCAATCATGAGGAAAATGTCTATATTCCCTAGCCTGGAGGTTGATCACAGTCACTGTGAAGCCGATTGCTAAAGCCCGGTCATGCAGGCCTACTGACTGGTCAGTGACCTCCTGGTAACCATGGGTCATAATGGAAAAATCTGCATCCCTCAACCTGGAGGCGCAACTTTTACTCTGAAAGCCACTACAAAATGCTTCTCCATCTCTAACTGTGGGCTTCTTGGCCCTTGAGAGTTGTTGAGCTCACATGATTCATTTGCCCACCCAGCCATCATGTGATTCTTACTGTCACTGAGGTCCCATGCGAATCATTGACCTACTTGGTCATCGCGTGAGTCACGAAGGTCGCATGAGTCAAGGTGTGGATGGATGGTAAGCTGTCTGGGGAGGGATGCTCAGTGACAGTTGTTGCAGCTTGAGGTAGATGTGTTCTATCACTCCTCTTTCGAATCATCACTTTTCTCTCAGTTTGTGTACATTAATGTGGAGGAGCTGACTGTGCCATTTTGTGTGGACAGCTGTTACCACATCTTTAATTACTACATAATGTTAATCGATGAAATGGCTGAGCTGATAAACCGATTTGTCATTCAGTGAAAAACATCAGATTTACGAAGAGGGGCTGGCTATTGAGAGCAGTACAAATGAATATGTCACAAATGAGCAGACCTAATGAGGGGAACAAGTAATCTACTGACAAAAATAATACAGTGTAAGTACGCTAGTCAGGTTTAAATTGAATTCAGTTTTATTTATATAGCGCCAAATCACAACAAACAGTCACTTCAAGGTGCTTTATATTTTAAGATAAAGACGCTATAATAATTACAGAGAAAACCCAACAGTCAAAATGAACCCCTATGAGCAAGCATTTTGCAACAGTGGGAAGGAAAAACTCCCTTTTAACAGGAAGAAACCTCCAGCAGAACCAGGCTCAGGGAGGGGCAGTCATCTGCTGCGACCGGTTGGGGGTAAAGACACACTGTGGTAGAGAGCCAGAGATTAATAATAACTAGTGATTAAATGCAGAGTGGGGTATAAGCTGAGAGAAGAGAGGTGAATAAAAAAAAATACTCGGTGCATCATGGTAATCCTCCATCAGACTAGGTCATAAATAAGGGATGGTTCAGAGTCACATACTGTAATCAGCCCTAACTATTTGCATAGCTGAAGAATCACTATATTCTGGTGTTCAGTCTTTCATTAGAAACAGATGGTCTTCTAGGTGGACCCAGTTGGTTCTCTGGATAAATCTCAGTGCAGTATGTATCCAGAAATAGGCTGTTTTACTCAAAAAAGTCCACCATAGAACCCAGAAAACTGTGTAACAGTACACCTATACAATATGTAGAACAACACTAGGCACAATTTATAACTCCTATTTGAGCTGCATGTTAATGAACTTACCAGCACTGTGCCACATATGTAAACAAAAGCATCATTCTCATTTTCAACAAACACACAGTCTTAAGTTACATTCACTGACATCTAAAAACACTTTTCTGTTATTCCAATACACTTCAGATCCGTCACTTTAATTTCTCTATTATAACAGAACATTTGATATGTAATAGACTGGATCCTACAGGAAAAGAAGCTAAAAAAAAACAACACACTGTGTGCACACTGCTGTGCTCTCCAGTTTTCATTATGGGCCGATCTCTGTGTAGAAATGTCACCAAAAAATGAAGAACAGCTCTGCACACTGCAAAAAGTATTTTCACTGCCTGTAATGCATCTATAAGTTCCATAGTACAGCATCTCAAATTAGAAACTGTCACAGATATTTCAGGTGCAATATAGTTAAATCTTTCAATGTTTGGCAAGAATAAAATGTCGATGTGTGTATTTAACATTACGTCAGCATCTCTCAAGGTCTAATGACTCCACAAGCGGTTAAGTACCTGAGACTCCACACTAGTCAGTAAGAACCGAAAAAGAACTTGAGAAAGTTAAGAGGTGAGTTGAGGAAAAGTCAAACATTTCAGATATCACCGTTAGCACTGGAAGATTAAGCCAAGTGGAAGGGCCAAAAGTTAACAATTAATTAAGGGTGGGTGTGGCCTCAAGTAACTAAAATGATCATCCCAATCAATATCACAGTGATGTCATGATACACATTTTGGTAATCAAGCTAGCCACCCAGCATTGCCATAAGCTTACACTATCCCATACATTATACTGTAGGATATACTAGCTTATGCATATAAAGGGTTCTACTGTACATACTGTACACCATCTCCTGAAGTTTAAAATCCTCTCCAGGAGCTCTCTGGTGTTCTTGTTGTATTTTGAAGTGTGTAAAGTTACATGCATGCTAAGATCTTAAAAGTTCTATAAGGCCAGACGAAAAAGATTCATCATTCCATTTTATAAATTGTCCCGAACTGATGTCTCCAGTCCACATGCAGACTGATACCAAAAGAAGCCTCTAGAAATGCACGGATTTGCAGATAACTCTTACAACTATTGCAGTCAGAATCAGACTGCACAAAAATGATCTGCATGGAAGGCAACTCAGAAAAAAGTATTTGCTGTCCAAAAAAAAAGAAATCCAACAGAGCAAAAACTACAGTTTGCTCTTAAAGGCAAATCCCATGCTCTGGACAGCTGGATCAGTAGGCATGTATGCAAACTTTCAGGTGAAACACAGTGAAGCACAGAGGTGAAAATCGAAGTTTTTGGGGTGGCTTCCCTCACCTCAGGGAGCAACCACTGATTCAGCTGTGAGTTCTGAATTCTGTCAAAGAGTTCTTGAAAATAATGAGAAGCCATCTGTCTAAAAATTGAAGTTGAAGCGGAAATCAACCTTTCAACACTATAATGATGCTAATCGTAGCAGCAAATCCGCCGAGGAACAGCTCAAAAAGAAAAAACTGGAGCATTGTGAAGTATTGTGGGGGTGGCAAATGGGTGTCACATGCATAGAATAGTAGTCACCAAGCTAATGTCACAGACCGGTTGACAAAAGGATTACATAATTTCTTCCCCAGGGAGCAACGCTACATTGCTCCATTAATTCTTCTTACGTTCATCTGTAGGCAGTTTCAGAAAACATCATGCTACCCCACAAGGTGATTAGCACAATAAAAATGCCAGAAAAATCAACAAAAACCTTTAAGAATGGTTTAAAAACACATTTCAGTATCTTTAGGTCAGCCAGAAGTGTGCAAAGCATTCACTCATATTTCACAGAGCCAAAAACTGGCTGTAATTCTAAGGACCCGAGAGTACAAAACAAAGCTTTCTTTCATTATTCATATGTATTCATTTAAAATACCTAGCTCTTTGCATTTCATTAAATCGAAATCTCAAACTCTCATCCAGATAAATGCAAATGCACTGCAAGAGGAAAGAGTGCTTGCACGTTGAAATAAATCCACAAGGTTCTCCAGTGTGCCAAGTACTGGCAAATATATGGAAATCACTCATTGTCTCCTGCCTTAATTACAAAAGCCTGTACAAAGTGGAGCCCGTCAAACGAAGTGTTTCCATGTGAAGCTCTGTCAGGGATTTTTGTGTGCCAATTGCCTGCCCGCTGAACTCGCAGCCACCTCTGCCGTAGCCTGTAAACTCCTCTTGGACAGTGCTTGTGCCTGCAAATCTCAGCTGTCACCCATACGCTATTGTCATTCATGTATTCATGTGCCTCTGCACTGAAAGGGATAAAAGGCTGGGTGGGTGGCTGGGGGAATTCAGGGATAGGGAGTGCAAAGCAAAGGGACAACATAGAAAAATGGCCACACTTGAAAGTGACAGGATGTGACAGCACTAAGCTGTCAACATGCACCAGATATAGGACAAAGGTGTTACATCATGCTGCTTTATACAAATACAGTTTCTATGCTGTGAGGCTGGCTGATACAATAAATAATATGATAACAAAAGTGTTAGGTTATTCACTGCAGCACTATTTTATTATAACTGATTGAATTCCTGACTGTAATCATGGATAAATGCCATGGACGTGCAGTTCGTTAATGAACAGCATGAACTGCCATCAAGAGAACTGGAGATGTTCAACTTGCTTATGAATTTTAAGACAATAAAATCAACAGATTATACATTATCTAGAGGATTCAGTGAGTAATGTCCAAGTCTGAGATGAGTTACTGCTCCAAGTGAAGGAGTTTGTTCAGGAGTGAGTGAAGAGTGGAGCGGGAGATTGACAGACGGATTGGTGCAGCGTCAGCAGTGATGTGGACGCTGTACTGATGTGTTGTGGTTAAGAGAGAGCTGAGTGTGAACGCAAAGCCGTCAATTTACCCTCCTACCCTCATTGATGGCGATGAGCTGTGAGTACTGACCGCACAAATGAAATCGAAGGTAAGTGGCGGAAATAAGCTTCCTTGGAAGGCTCCATGGGCGAGAGTGAGGTGCTCGGTCATTTGGGACGACTCAGAGTAGAGCCTCTTCCTCCACATCCAAAAAAGTCAGCTGAGGTGGTTGCTTCTCATTAGGATGCCTCATGCACACCGCTTAGGTGAGGCATTTCAGATCCCCAAGATAAGCTGGTAAAGGTAGCTAGCGAGAGGGAGTTCATGGCTTCTCTGCTTAGACTGCTGCTATCGCAGCCCAAACCCATGTAAGCACGGTAGGATGGATGGATTTTTCATAGCTAACAACAACTTCTAAATTTAATAGAATGTCAGCTTAGAGTTTGGGGGGAAATGACTCTGGCTAAACGATGAACAAACAGACAAACTAGTGTTACATTAACTACTGTATGATAGCTAACTGCACCGTTCCATGTAACAAAGTAGCCACTTGTTCTACTTGTTTGTTTACACCTGTGTGTATGTCTAAATGTTTTGATTGGGGAAAAAAGGAAATGGAAAATGGAAGAGAAAAGATGAGGACTATGCTCTATGTAGAAGTGTAAACCCAGAGAAGTTACTATACTCACCAGAATGTAGTTGTAGAAGTTGTGTTCGTTGCTTTCAGCTGTTTGTAGAAGTCTTCCATGTAAGTTACCTCAATACCTGGAGCTTCGTACGATTACCTAAAGGATCCTCATGAGCATCCTCACAGCTGGAAAGTTGCTGCTGTAGCCGCTAATTCATACATTATTCATATTATTTACTGCTGACACGAGCACCAGTAAATCATAACCTTTTCTCCACTTGAGACAGGTAAGCTCGTCACACTGTTACAAAGCACAATTCTGAACCTCTATCCCTGCTTTAACTGTTAGTAATATCAGTCTAATCTGTCAGAATATTTTATGCTTTAATTTAAAGTTATTTGCAGTCATTATTTTGCCCGTGAATGTTTCCCAGAACTATATAACGAATAACTCATCCTAATCATTAAATTAACTAACAAAAAAATAACTAAATACATTTAGTATTGGAACATACACATTAGTATTACTGATTGTCAGAACGAAAGCAATTTACGCACAGATTTAAAAACTCCAGTGCCCCCACCTCGACCCTGAATTGGAAAAGCAGAAGAAAATGGACGGATGAAATTATTAATGACTGAATTTTCAATGAACTGCAGGTGCTTGCTGGTCTTTTTAGGAAGCAGCAGTAAGAGTTCACTGCAGCTTTCCCAAACCTTTTTAAGACCCTTTATTTTGATTTTAATGTGGTTATTTTCACTGCTCTTTCTTTTATAGTCACAGTAACTAGCCCAGTTTTCTTTTAAGAGTTTCAAGATCAAATAAATCAGAACAAGCTGCAAAAGAATACACTCTCTCTTACATTAGGCTGTATTGTTGCGGTCTGTGCTACATTGTTTGTGTAGTCTTTACAAATCAAACTTGTTGCTATCAAAGACCTGAATGGGGTGCATGTGCCGTGCTTTTGGAGGTATATCTCGTCAGTTTTCAAAGGCAAAAAGTATGAAATCTGCACTGCAGGAGAGGATCCCCGAGAAACACCTTGTTAGTCTAAGCCTGCAAACGAGGGCTTTGTACTTAGGTAATGCTTACCGTAATTGGCAGCACTGCAGCAGAAGGCAGAGAGGGCACATAAAAGACACCACAGAGATAATTGAGCTCTTTTCCATGTCGTTCGTAGCAAGGGCAGACCGGAGCAGCAAGCAGGTGCAATCTGCACTTCTCCTGCTAATTCACATCCTAATGTTAATGTCTGCATCAGTACTCAACATACATTTGCAGGAATGACTACAGATTTAAGTTCCCTGAGCGATCCTGTTTGATTCCAGTTGGTTATGCTGTACGGTGCATCAACACAAGAATAAGTGTTGGTTTTCCAGGCTTAAGATGTACGTAACTCATTGACCTTAATCACACGGTGATAATGATCCAGAGAGATTGGTGTCTGGATATTTTACAATATGCATAAGTGAAGGAATAACCCAATAAGTGTGAAAGCCTCAGTAAGAAGCTACACCCAATAGAGTCACTTTTGCAGCAGACTG
>VUQK01013906.1:0-15647 GCA_015106715.1 Bujurquina vittata
GTCATGCTCTGTACAGCCGCCCACGTTCAACCTTGCAGAGTGCGAGGGAGAGAGAGAGAGAGAGAGAGAGAGAGAGAGAGAGAGAGAGAGAGAGAGCGAGAGAGAGAGAGAGAGAGAGAGAGAGAGAGCGCGAGAGAGAGAGAGAGAGAGAGAGAGAGAGAGAGAGAGAGAGAGAGAGAGAGAGAGAGAGAGAGAGAGAGAGAGAGAGAGAGCGAGAGAGAGAGAGAGAGAGAGAGAGAGAGAGAGAGAGAGAGAGAACTGGACACACAAATTCTCACCTTCTTCCACTTGTCAATATCTCCTTTCTTTGCCTGAATCTGTAAGAAATATTAAAGTAAGCTACAGTCTGTAAGAAACACCAAAGGGCTCATACACACACAAAAAAAGTCGCTGGTCTGATGGCCACCTTTGAGTGCTTAAAAATGCCCAGACAAGCTCAGAGACACCTTGAGCTGCGGTGGCAGTCTGCAAATTGGAGGCTGAGCCAAGGGCCTAAAGTCTGCGGATTATTTCACAGGAAAGCTTAGCCGCTGCCTCAAATCAGCAGATTAGTTCAAAATCATTTCCTACACGTCCAGAAGTATGTGCCTTGCTAGTTGGCTGCAGGCATGTGAGTATCAGAGATACGCCTGGGTTACATTTCTAAACGGTCCCCTGACATCAGTCAGAATTATTACACAGTAATAACACAGATGTGCTGCTTCTTCTTCATTCATAGGGCATTTAGCCAAATATTCTTCCCCTCTTTGAGGGATTTTTTTAATATTACTGGGGAAAGGTCTGAAAGGTGAAAACAGGCCGAAAAATACCTTATGTTTCCCATTTAGATAAGAGAAAGGGTTGAAATGAGCACCTTGGATTTATTTTCTGCAGTGGGGAAGCAACAGTTTTATTCCTCTATTTTCAGTAATGAAACCCACCCAGCCATGACAGATGCAGCAGTGCTCTCAGTCTCAGTCTCTGGCTTAAGATGAATCCAAAGAATAAACTTACGTTTGCAGAGCCGACTCTTCTCCACCTAAACAGATCAGGATTGAGACCTGGAAATGCCATCATCACTGGCTAATACAACACTGCACGCTACTATGCCCGATACTTCTATGTAGTACCAACTATCACTTTAGTGTCTCTTCTTGATTAAAAGTGTGCAATAGTCAAAATCCGCTTAGAAGTTACTACAAAAGCGCTCTCAAAACCCAGGAATGGTACACATAACCGCCGTCGAGCTGGGTTATAATGAATTCTGGGTAATGGAGTAAATTAGCTTCATTTTTTAGGTCACTCTCGCACGAATGAAGACTTTCAGGACTACGTTTCCCACAAGACTGTAAAAAGGGTTCGGCGTCTTGGGTAACCATAGCAACTTTGTCACGCGCCTTCATTGAGAACAGAAATTCGATTAAAAATAATTTAATATAATATTTTTAAAACTAAATGATTGAAAATAATTTATGATTTATTTATAATTTATAGAGCTTTTTACACAGCTATAACACGTCAAATGTATGTTTTGAGGCTCTTGAGAAAGTTTTTTTTAAGCGCTGCCGTCGCTCTTGATGACGACATATTTCTACGACTTGTAGTTCCTGTCACTGCATGTGGGTTTGCTGGTGAGCGCTTTTAATTTTAAGAGTTTCTCGCGTAAACAAACAGCGCTGTGACAGTGTGGTTATCTCAAAGCTTTGCACTCAGAGCGGTAACCACATTAGCGAAAAGCTAATTGAATTTGTAACACGTGAGGGAGGGGGCTAGCTAGCTACGTGGCTAAATCAAAGCGATTCACGCTCGTATTGGATTAGGTGTTGGAGGGAGTCCTTTTAGAGCGCTTCGATTGGAGCTACTGATATGGCTGGTAGCAGAATTCAGCTGGAGCTGTCCCGTGTGGTTCAGGGGAGAGGTCGGCTGGGTGTCCTGACGGGACTGGGCAGAACGGGGCAGCACTCACTGGAGGTCCCGGGGTGTCTGCTGTACACGCATTTAGGCACAGTCCCCCACCTCACCCAGGACACACTGCACACGCTGAGCAGCCTCCCCTCTGTCACTCAGGTCACTCTGTCGCACATGTAAGCTGGACCATCATACTCATTCCGCAGCACCCACACTGATTTTTAAAAAATTTATTTACGTTTTTCCAAATCTAACCTGCATCTCCATCATTCTCCTAGAGCTGAGCACCAGGAGGTGCTGGAGGAGTTTAAGGATGGGTTCAGAAATTTTGCAGGTACAAATGCTACTACTGCCTTCTCTTTCCTTTCAGTTATTTTCACAGAGTAATGAGAGTAGAAGAAGAGGTGGAAAGGAATTCAGGCAAGACAGGCTTGATTAGGCATAAATTATGACGACACCCAGAGCTTATCCAATGTATTCAGATGTATTCAGTATTTAATTATTCTATCATTAGATTTTCTCCTAAGTAATAATCATGAAGCATTGCAGAGGGGTTGACTGATTATCAGTCAGTCTGATTATTCAAGCTAATACTCAGAATTTTTCCAGTTATTGGCATCATCATCATCCATCCATCCATCTATTTTCTTCTGTTTATAGAATTCAGAGTCACACGGGGGCTGGATCCTAGCCCAGCCTCACAGGGCAAAGGGCAGGGTTCACCCTGTCACAGGGCTTACTGAGAGACAGGCAGCCATCTTCTTACTTTGCTGCTCCGGCATTAGGGCTAGGCGATATGGACCAAAAATAATATCGCAATATTTTTTAGCTGAATGCCAATATACAATATATATCTCAATATTTTTTTTCCCAAAAGGTATAAACAAAAGACACACTTCTGAGTCAAAGCTAAGTTTCCCAAATGTCACACAGGCACTTATATTAATATTCAGCTGTTGATGTATATGAGAAATTGCTCAAAAATAAACTTTTGGCATATTTAAATAATGATGCTCCTCAAATAATATGCTTTTTTCCTCCATAACAAAAGACTCGGGTGTGCTATTAAAATTTAAACAGAAAAGATCCAGAGTAAAAACAGCAAAAGGCTGACTTATTATATAGTCAGTAAGTCCATATACATATGCACTAACGTGTCACAGCAATGGGCCCCCCTGCTCAATGTGGCTTCTACGTGTCCGCCCATATGTCTAAGCCGGCTGCATCAGGACATGAAAAAGACCCACCTTCATTATTAAGGTCATGTGACTTAGGGTACAACCCAACAACCAGGTACTCTTGGAGGCCTGTATCAAGGCTGTATGTATACAAAACACCGTGACAGAAGAGGATTTCATGTTTCCAAAAGTCACTGACATCACTGAAAAAACTTAGCATATCATGATATAATTTATTTTCCCGGGCAAGATTTTTTTACCGGTATTGTCGTGAATGATATGATATGGCCCAGCCCTATCCGGCATTATCACTATTTTCTTAAAAAAGAAAAAAAAATCTGTATGGAGCAAAGGATGGAGGACCATATCCAGAGGGAAAACCTGCTGCAATTAAAGTTGTAAATTTACATTAAAAAAAAAACTCTCAAAAAGTGATATGTTTAGAAGACACATTTGCTCTTTAAATATATACAGAATTTTAAAGAATTTTCTTGTGCTTTTCTAAAATTTTTTGATCTAAAATGTGTAGGTAAAGGCATTCTGAACTCATCTATTTGTAACTACAACTCCACCCAATTAACAGAAATCGAAACAAACTAGTTCAGTATTTCAGTAAATGTGCCATGATATAGGGATCATAAAATGCCAGAGGGAAATGGTGGCCAGGTGTAAATGGAGCCAAAGCTGTGTGTTTTAAAACAAACAGGTGTTGGTGTGAACATGGCCTAAGCTTCACCCAGCCTCAGGCAACCACTTTGAAGAAAATTAGAAATGTAACCCTGGACTGCTGCCTCTGAAGCACCTGAAGGGAGAAGCAGTGATTGAATAGCCTTTGCTGCTATTAGACGGTTTTGTTTTCTCACTGTCTGCTCTGCAGCGGCTGGGTATGCTGATAAGGACACGCCTCATTCCTCTCTGTCGTCACATTTACGTGCAGCGATGAAGCGCCTCGCTCCGTCACCTGGCTTGGTGCTCGACCCCTTTAACCTGTTGTTGCTGCGTCCTTTGTGAGTGATGCAGTTATGTGTCATTTTAGGTCTTCATGATACTGTGCTGTACTGCTCCCTTTATGACCCCGCCACCCTCTGCCCGACAGGGTATACCACCAACAAGGTGAGAGCACTCGTGCTGCAGTAAAGTCAAGTCCCTGGTGACTTAACTGCTGGCTCTGGTTGATGATGATTGGGTGTGACCAGAGGTGAAACAAGCTTCTCTCGCATCTTTTTGTTTTTAGACGGTGTCAGTGTGGGGCAGCGGTGGGAGGATAGAGCTAACGGTGGCCAAGTTCATGGCTCTTCAGAAGACCATACAGCCAGACTGGTACCAGAGCATGGCAGACGGCGAGACCTGGCAGAACAACGCCTCTCGCAAAAGAGTCAGAAAGTCAGTGGATCGGACTCTGGCTCATTTGGATGAGTGTTTACTGGTGCACCAAAATTCAAAGGTACACACACAGCGTTCAGCAGCCACTGAACACACTTACATTTGAGAGTGAGTTATGCATAGCACGAACACACAAGACAAGGATTGATGCTGGTGTAGATGTTACAGGGGCTGTTGTGCATCTGAACTATAGCTGGAAACTCTGAGATTAGGATGAATACATTATCAGCAGGTGTGTGATGGTGCAGCATCAAGCATGACTAATGAAATACTCTGTTTTGCTTCTTTTTTTAAAAAAAAATGCAGTCAAATTGTGGCTCATTCCAAGAGAGGGTGAACTGAATAAAAAGGATTAATATGAAAAGGTGTGGGGGAACTGTCATGACTGGTGGATTTGACATCTTTGCTCAGTTACGCCTCAGTAGATAATAGATTTTTTAAAAAAAAACATACCGCTCTAGCCCTAGGACATCTACAGCTTCCCTTGTAGGAAATAGGTTATTGCATTATTTTTGCTTCCAACTGTGGATTCCAGTGTTTCTTGCGTCTGTCTTTTCTAAATTCTTGTAAATTTACGAGCCGTTTCCTCACCTGAATGCAAACCAAATGTTCCTTGAGGCAATAACCAGCGAGTGTGGAGTCAAGTTTGGCAAAGAGAACTGACAGCATTCTGCAGGTAATTCATGACATGGGCTTGATTGCTGCCACACTCCCCAAGTCTCCACCGTATCTTACCTCCTCGTGACGTGCAGTCAGATTCATGTGTTAAATCTTCAAAATACAGACCGGTTCTGGCAAGATTAAAGCCTTTTAATTTATTAATTTTTGCAGCTGCAAATCTTGTCAAGGACAGTGTGTGCTCATGAAAATCTAGATTTGTATCTGTTAAATCCTCTTTCTTTTCTCTTGCTTACTCTTATCATTTTGGAGTGTATTGGCCATTTTTTTATCTCCATGCTGTCATTTCTAGGAGTTGGAGGGAGTGGAGGTGTTTGGTGTGGTGGAGGGAGGAGACATCCTGGAAGAACGGGTACGCTCTGCCAGAGAGACCGCCAAGAGGCCCGTGGCAGGATTCTGCCTGGATGGTCTCCAGGCAGCCTCCATGGACCAAACCCTGAGGACCCAGCTCATCACTGCTATGATCAAGGAGCTGCCTGAGGAAAAACCCAGGTTTGTCTACTCATGGCAATGTGACCTAAGTTAATTTTTAATGTTTTTCCTACTGCTTACACAGTTTTTCCCAGCATTTAATTGAAAAGCATTCAGTGAGCACAGCCAGGACAAACAAGCCATACCCTCTAATCTGCTGTTTTTTATTTTGTGCCACTGGGACAATTTAAGTCCTGCTGTGCATTTATCTGCCATTTGGAGATCTGACTTTTGAAGCTCTGTGTCTGCACAGAAGCTCACTGCAGGATAACAACTAATCATTATTTTTAGCATCAATTATTGTTTTCATTACTACTGAAAAATGCACTCTGCTAATTGCTTAAACATGCACGTTACCACTGAATAGTCAAGTTTACTTGGTCAAATATATAGTTTAAGACTGGCGCTAACAGTTTAATGTGGAGATTACTCAATTATTTGGTTAAAACATCAGAAAATAAAAATGCCAAAAGTGTCTTTTTACAGCTGTTAGAGTTCAAGAGGATAAATTTACACGGTAGCGCGACAAGCATTTTAGACTTTCTGTTCATTTTCTCATTTGCGCCCCCCCCCCAGTCATTTCATTAATTAATTGACCTATTCTTTCTGGAAATGGACAAAAACAACTGACTATTCACATTATTTGTGAACATCTTAAAGAAGCAATCCACGTTTTTGTCACACACATTAAGTCTCATTTAAATGACAGATGGATGAATTACTCCTTCATTTCTAATAAATGTAGCAATTTATTATTTAAAGCTGGCATAATTCAGAGACTGAGCGGGCACATTTGATGTATTCTGCTAAATCAATTAATTGTCCTGCTTGATTAATTATAAGTGAAAACCCAGCAGCTATCCCTCGTCCCCATCCCTCCCACAATCTTTAAGTACTCATTATCTCAGCTCGACCTTAAAGTACTGGTGTCATTTAATTTTCATCCATTGCACCACTCTTTATTATGTCTCTCCAGTTCTTTGCTGAGCCTTATTCTTTACTTACATTTTGCAACTTTTATGAGAAAAAATCTGCAATGTACAAATTAAAAGATAAAAAGTGCTTAATAATATTTTAGGTTGAAAAATCCACATACAGATGAGGATTTTTTTCTTTCAAGATTCTCAGATGACTGATGGAAAAAGAGCATGATGTGCACTCACCAGCCACTTTATTAGGTACATATTTTTAGTACCAGGTTGGGCCTTTGACTTTCTAGAAATGTCTTTCATGGAATAGATTCATCAAGGTGCTGGAAACATTCCTCAGAGATTGTGGTCCATATTGACATGATAGCATCACAGTTGCTGCAGATTTGTAGGCTGCACATGCATGACGTGAATCTCTTGTTTTACCACATCCCTAATCTGCTCTACTGGATTTAGATCTTTTGACTGTGAAGACCATTTAAGTGAAGTCATTGTCATGTTCAAGAAACCAGTTCAAGATGGTTTGAGCTTTGTGACACGGTGCATTATCCTCCTGGAAGCAGCCATCAAAAAATGGATACACATGGTCAACAAGCATACTCAAGTAGGCTGGGGCATATGCATGATGTTAAAGTTCATACCAAGTTCATTGCCAGTGACCAGGCAATGTTTCCAATCTTCTGTTTTTCGATTTTGGTGAGCCCGTGTGAATTGTACTATCAGTTTCCTGTTGTTAGCTAACAGTTATAGCACCCAGTGTGGTCTTCTGGTGCTGTAGCTCATCTGCTTCCTAGTTAAGTGGCCAGTAAATTTGTGAACTCCCAATTACCATTAATAATTTAGTGCAAAAGGTTAAAAATTCATCAGCAATTTGCATAAGCAATATATTGTCATTTGCTGCTAAACACAATGCGAGTTGTGCACTTGTTGGATGGACAATTAGTTTTGCTCACTTTGGACAAATATTAATTTGTTGCAGCCCCAAACACATCCTTCTATGCAGCTTAAAACATTTTGACATAAAAAAAGACAAAATGACATAAAAATATTTATATCACGAATGAAATTGTTGGTTGTCTACACTAAATCAACCCTTCTTTCTGGAGACCATCTCACATGAGCCCTCCTCTTCTGGAGGCGATAGAGGAGCTCTGGTGATGGCCTAAAGAGTGGGATCTGCATGGAGTGATAATGTAATCAGAACTGAGTGGTCTGTGATCAGGAAGTTCCTGTGAGCTTTGGATAGTTAGCTTGTTAACAGGCTCATCTGGAATACCATTGGGCAGCATCCCTGCTGGTTGTTCTGGCTGTTAGGGATGCAGTTTCCTACCAGAAAGTGGAGAGGAGTCATTATCGAATGCTAAATTTGCCTTGACCTTGATGCCTGCAGGCAGAGAGTCAGAAGGAGCCCGGGAAAAGGGAAAGTACCAACCTGCCAACCAGCACTCCAGTGTGTGCTTGCTGTTGTAGAGAAGAAGCATGCTGCTTGTGCTTTTGCATTTATCTGCCAACAATATGTTGTTGACATGTTACAGCAATGTTTCATTTATACAGCATTTACTTCATTGATTTTTTTTTTCTGTGTGTGCTTGTGTGTGTGTGTCTGCGTGTCTGCGCGCGCACGACTCTCAGACTCCTGCAGGGTGTGGGACGACCTGATGAGGTGCTGGCGTGCGTCGAGGCCGGTGTGGACCTGTTTGAGAGTTTTTTCCCCTTCCTGGTGACAGAGCGAAGCTGTGCTCTCTGCTTCAGCTTCGACATATCCCCGGACCCAGAACGCGCAGGTAGAGCGCCCCCTGAAGGTGTGGTGAAGAGCTGTGACAAAGCGCACTTAACACTTTTGTACCTCCTCACAGTTATCAGCTAAAGTTGCATTATTATTGCCAACAGAACTAAACTGAAGTGAAAGAAAGTTTCACTTCACTGGCAGTTTTGGTGCACCTATATCAATCTATAATCGCTATAGCTCATGCATGTAGCCCCCTCAGCACCAAACTCCTTGTATTGGTAAAAATTCAGCAATTTTGCCCTTCACTTTTCTTCCACTGTTACTTTTGATGCTGTAACATATCAGGAGGCATCAGTGAAGCTTGTTAATATTCTGCTGCTTTAGCATTCCTATTTACTGGATTTCAAACTTTATTTTAAATGCTTTTTTCCCCCGTACTCTACAGTGCTTTCACCTTTCCGAGAAAGCATCTTTCTCTTCGTAGGAAGCAACCTGCAAGAGTCATTCTGTTTACAGACATGTAGCATTTAAATAAGCACATGCAGAGATTTAATTTCATGTTAAAAGGGCAGGAAGGAAATGAGGGCAAAAGGCTTTAAATTAGACATTTTTGAATTTGGCTTCATTTATTTTTACAGATCTGCTCTGGTAAAAAGCAAATGACCTTTCAGGTACAGCTGTTCTGCTCAAAGTGTGATAGAAATTACCCTCAATGATGGAAAACACAAATTCCCTTTCAGAGCTTGCACTGAGTGTACCTCAAGGAAACTGACCTGTCACTGTGTAATTTCTATGGATATTTAAATTAAAATGAGCCCTGAATACACATGAATGATAAACAGACTAGTGGATTAAAGAGGTGTGGCCAGAGCCATGCAAAAGGATAAAAGGATATAAATATAGTGAGATTTCATGTATGAAGAAGCATTAGTGTTAATGTTTTAGAAAGGGGAACTGGTGCTACTTTGATGTGTTAAATGGCAGAGAGTCTGAGTTAACTGACAAAACAGAAGTGATGAATTTGTTTTAGCAGATTTGTTGATTTCCATAGGAGGAGCCTTTGATGATGAGTTTAAATTGCATAGAGAGTTAATGTTCCTGTTTCTTATACAAATGTAAGAAGGGCTTTCATCTTACAGCGGGGCACAGAGAATCAGACCAATATTAATCAGACTTTAATGGTTTCATTGTAAAGACCTTGCAGAGTGGTTTGCCGTGATCTAGTTTTAATTTGGTGAGAACTGAGGATGACAGCTGCTGGGGACAGCTTTCACATCACGAGTAGAAACTAACTGTTATGTGTGGATATGGAGATCATTAACATCTGATGTGGACATGACGGGTTGTAACTTGTGCTTTTCTTTGTGTTTGTAGTGGCTGGTTTATTTTGTACAAGCACAAGATTAGTTACAAACAGAGAATGCCGTTCAGTGTGGGTCAAATAATATCAAAGTCATGACAGAGTTACAGAAATCCTTATTGTTATCCTCAGGGAAATGCTGCAGAAGCCTTGGCCTTCTTGTACCTAATTAAGAAGTTATATTAACCTCGTCTGACGGAGGGAAGTTTGGTACCTGGCGATGTGTAATGTCAGACAGCATTAATCGATTCTGCACATAGAGCAAAATGGAGTTCAGTGGAGGTGAGCACCGTGATGGTGTCAGACCCTTAGAGAAATTCATATTCACCATTCAGCCAATTAAAAAGCCCCGTGGGAGGTATGTCAACACCCTCACTTCCCAGTTAAGGTTCTTTTAGACAGGTCAGAGCATATGCTAATTCACCCCTTCCTCCCTTCTCACCCTCTTTACGTATTCATCTGTCACACGGTTTCTTTCTCTCTTTTTAGAACTCCCTCCAATCATCTTTTTTTGTCCTCTCACTTCTATTTCTGACACTCAAAGCAGGGTGACTGCTTACCTGACATAAGGCTAATGGGATTTTAGCATATAAAAATGATTATGCCATAGAAAAGTGGAATTTGGAGTAAAAACAGCATGCACATTAACAAGTAGAAAACAGAGTGTCTACTAATTGCAGCTAAATTGGTTTTGCTCTAAGCTGTTCCTTCTCAATGCTAACCAACGTAGCTTATCAGTGGCGGTAATGATGTTTCTGCTCTGACTCGGAGTGCTTGAACTATCTTCAAATCACATTTTGAATGTCTGTAAAGATGAACTTATCAGCCTGGCTCATTAATTCAAATAGATGAGAACGCATTTTGTTTGTAGATGTGTTTTACACGCAGCCTTTAGATTGCTAAACATCAAGTGTGAGATGCAGTTTGGAGTTTTCTCTCTCATGATTTTTTTGAAGGGCCTGTGACAATGATAGCCTTCAAACCCCAGTCTCTTTCTTCTTAGATCCAGTTTCTGTTGTTGCTGCTCTTTGCCTTTGTAATGCAAAATTTAATCTCCAGTCAAAGTTACTTTTCGCTTCTTTATGTTATATTAGCTTTGGTCAAGGCTCATTCCACCCAGTTTTATTCTGAGGCTTATCATCTTCCCTTTTAAGCTCCATACAGACACCATGATAATTTCCGTTCTATGCTTTGTTTATGCACTTTGTTGCTCTCTGCATCACCTCTTTCGATTTCCTCTAAACCCATTATGCTCTTCTCTTACCGTTTAATCTCTATCTTTAATAATAGACATTGCTGCGGATTGCTTTTTTTCCCCTTTTTCTCTCTTCTTCTCTGGCAAAGCCTCCAGTCTTCCTCATATCGTTTGTCTGTTACTGGACAGAAATTTTGTCCTCCTTGAAACAACAACCCTCCTTTTCAAAACGGCTCCTCTTGAACCAAAGTTACTATTCAAATTCAATTAAGTAACATCACCTCACAGTGAACATTCACGTGTCTACGAAAGGTATTCAGAACATAGCAGTAATAAATTAAGGAATCTCCGTATGCATGTGGCTGTTCTTTACCTGACATCTGATCCCTTTCAGACTTGCTGAGTGGATTGCTGGGGAAGGGCAGTCTTTGAAAGTTGTTTAGATCAGCATCACCAAATTGGGGTTAAAAGTTTTTTCTTTTAGGCTGAGGCCATAAGCCCTTCCCACTTAAAAAAAACAAAAAACAAAACAAAACAAAACAAACAAAAAAAAAATATATATATATATAATTTATTATTATTATTATTATTTGATATGACCACCTTTATTCTTCAGCACAGCCTGAACTCTTTTCGGCAGCTTTCTTGTAATTTCTTTAAGTAGTCTTCAGGCTTCTTGAAGGACATTCAAAGCTGGATGTTGGCTGCCTTTTGTTCCTTTCTCTGTCAAGATGATCCCACACTACTTCAGTAATGTTGAGATTTGGTCTCTGGGGACGCCAATCCATGACAGATAGTGTTCCATTGTTTCTTTTTTTTCTTTGTCTTTCCAGAAGTTATTGCGTGGTGGATGGAAATCTGCTGGTACTTTTCTGTATTTTTATTTCCATCAATTTTGACAAGATCCTTAGCATCACTGGCTAAAATGCAGCCCCAAACCATGAAAGAACCTTCACTGTGTTTTACAGCTGTAGACTCTCACTGCTGTACCTCTACCTCACCTGTTCCATACACAGTGACAATAATTTGAAAAAAAATTTAAAATGTTGATTCATCATTCCAAAAGATTTTCAGTCCAGTCTAATTTTTAAGGACATGCTCTACACTATGATATGAGATATGCTGTATGTTATGTGTCAGTAGCTCTTTGAGAATCATATTGTTGGTGCAAAAATACAATTTTATGCTAACATCCAAAGAAAAACTTTGAAAGATCTTCAGAAAGCCTGAAGAATTATTGCTCAAGACCACTTTGGGAAAAAAAATACGAGAAGTTCTGGCTGCTTTTGTTTGATGATTTAATAATGGCTGTAATTAGTAATTAGCTCTGCTGCTCAGGCTTCTCTTGGGTGTTTGTTGTTTAGTGGAAACTACAAATATAAATGCAGGTACCCTGCTTCTGTTGGTGCGTTTGTTCTGCTTCTCTGGCTCACTTTGTTCTTGTCGATAACATCAGTATAGATCGTGTTATGCATCTGGATTGCATCTAAAGTTTCAAGGCCAGTCTTGTAAAAACATTGCATCTAAATGTTTAAAACCTGAATCAGCTATGTATTTAGCTTACACACCCCACCCCCTTGCACTAGTATCTTCAATCATTCATGCTGTAAGCCACAATAAGCCCCCTTCCAAGCAGGCACGTTTTCAATTGGCACTGTAGGTGTTAAAGGAGAATAGCAGGAAGTATGGTGCAGAAGTGTTAGCTGATTCCTCAGTGTCCCAGAAGTATGTGTTTGATTATTACTGTCAATCGCAAGGGGACTTGCTGTCTGCCTAAGGATCTCTGCTGGGATTTATAAGATCTTGTATATTTTGCCAGTGCTGGAGTTGAATGACGAGAGGGAGACAGGAGGGGACACCCAACAGAATGGCGATCTTAATCGTCATGATCAAACACAGATGACACCTTTTGAGATAAACCTCAAAGAGAAAAGGTTCGTAGCAGCTATTGTAAGACCCCAGTGGGTTTTATAAGCAGCAATGTTCTTTTCTTTCATGTGTTTGCTGAAGACCTAATTTACATTTACAGTGCTTGTTCATGTATTCTACTTAAACTAAAACTTTGTTTGAACTTCTGCCAAGGTACCAGGACGACTTTAGGCCCCTGGTGGAGGGGTGTGGCTGCTACTGCTGTAAGAACCACCAGAGGGCGTACCTGCACCACCTGCTGGTGACCAATGAGCTGCTGGCTGGGGTTTTGCTCATGATCCACAACACAGCCCACTATCAAGGCTTCTTTGGGGCCTTAAGAGAAGCTTTGGCCAACGATAAACTGGATCTCCTCAAGAAACGAGTACTTGGGGATGGAAGCCGGCAGATAGAAAGAAAGGAGTAAGATGGGTAAGCCAATAGATACGAGAGGTAATGAGCTGAGGGACTACGGGAGTGAGTTCTTCTTGACTGGAGTGACATGGCCAGAGGCAATCATAAGTACTATCTTGTTCTGCCAAGTCCAGTCACAGGATGAACTGTGAGGCTGCAGAGTCGTTGAGAATGACACACTCCGTATGTTGCTAAAGCCATCTCTTTCAAGAAGAAGATAAAAGGAGAAAGGAGCACATACAGGCAACTTTTTGATGTTTGTGCCCCGGTTTCACATCTGGAGGACCTCTCTTAAGCTTGTCTATTGATCGGAGTGGACAGCCAGGAGACCAAGACTAGGACCGGGGATGGGGGGTGCTTGATAAGAGGTCTAGAGGAATCTGCATAAAACATATAGTGAGGATGGATGGTGGTGGACTATTGATGACGACTGAAACATTAATGTGGCCTGATTGCAGGTCAGCAGATGACTAATGTCCTCTGAACTCACTGACAACAGCACAGACCAGAGGGAGACCCACTGAGTGTGATCAATTGTATTGTGGGGTGAGGGGGCATGAATAAATGCCACTGTTTCTCCTGTTATATGTGAACAGGTCATGCGTAAAATACGATTCCAGAAAGGCTTTGTTTTTGTCATTTCATACTTTACTGATCAGTGCTAATCAAACATTTGACTTTTGTATATTTGCTTCATGAATATTTATAATGTTTCAGTTGGATACCTACTCTCACACGTATGTAGATTGACTTCATGTATTTTTCAACCTCACTGCCTAACCAGCGTCTATGTGAAGAATGTGCTGTGCATTAAAGAGAACTCCAGTGAGCTCTGGTTAACTGGAGTTTTAGACTGACAGCTCCCCCCTTCGTGCCGCCGAGAAAGGATAAAGATCAGATAAAGATATGGGGCTCTGCTTCCTCCCCTGCCATGATGGAGGGGGCTTTTTTTTTTCAAGGTGAGGGGATGTAATTGACTGCCAGACCATGCAGATGTCTGTGGGGGACAGGGAGCAGACTTACAGAGAGGAGACTGTGACAGATTTATATAACAGTAATGAGGATTTTATTTACATTGCGGGTTTCCTTAACTGCATCCAGCGTTATGAACACATAGGCTGGAGGATTTGCTGTCATCACTTGGTGGGCATAAATGCTGAAGGACCAAAGATGTAAAAAGGGCTGGTAAAGATGAAAAGATGGGTGAAAGCTAAAACAAGCAGTGACCTTCAGCCTGTGTTTATTTTGAGGCTTAATGGGATGGCAACAGACAAACTATTGAGGAGAAGGTTGTAAAGTCAATTCCCCTGGTTAGCTGGTAAAAATAGGAAAGAAAGTAAATGGCTGTTGCCCTCATTTCCCTAGAAAACTGTTGTATAGATATAGATATCCTGTTTTAAAGCAATCTTAGTAGACATAGGAGGCAGCTAACAAAACAGCAGTTTTATTGTGTAATTTGTATCTTTTTTCCCTCTTGCACAAGAAATCTATCCTTGATAAATATGCACTAATTACAGACCCAAGATTTCATCTGATTATTGCACTAATTAGGCCCTATTGAAGCTGTTACCGTTGATTGTTGAGTGAATTTTCCTTTAATGAGTCTAGACCCCAGCCGATTATTCATTTTCTTGCACTGGTTTATTTATTAAGCTTGTGACCTCCGAAAGTGGAACATAAGTGATTGCAATAATGATAAGATGCAGCACAGTAAATAGGATTATAAATAGGAACGTAGCAGATGAGAACGTGTTTAAACAAAACAGCTCGGTTTAATGCTCCAATGTGTTAAAAGGGAAAAAAATGTGAAGGTGTAAAAATGGGAACAGTTTGTGAATTTGGAGAATATTTAATACAACTTACAGTAACAGATCTGCACAAGGCTGCACGCTCTCCTTCAAAATGCACATTAAAAAAAATGTGTAATATAGTAATGTGAAAAACAAGGTTTTCACAGGGCTCTGTGCAGTTGTGTGAAAATCTAAGTACACCCCATGATTCAGTAGTTTAACAGCAATAACTTGAAGGAATTGGTTTCTGTATGACTTTATCAATCTCTTACATTGCTGTGGAACGATTTTGGCCACTCTTCTTTACAACATTGCTTCAGTTCATTGAGGTTTGCAGGCATTTGTTTGTGCACAACTCTTAAGGTCCTGCCACAGCAGTTCAATCAGGTTGAGGTCTGGACCTTGTCTAGGCCATTGCAGCACATTTGTTTTTCAGTCATTCTGTTGTAGACTTGAGATCATTGTCCTGTTGCATGACCCAGTTTGGGCCAAGCTCTAGCTGTCAGACAGATGACCTCACATTTGACTCTAGAATACGTTGGTTTACAGATGAGTTCAAGGTTGCCTCAATGACTGCAAGGTGTGCAGGCGCTGTGACTGCAAAACAAGCCCAAATCATCACCCTCCAGCATGGAGCTTGACAGCTGGCATGTGTTTGTGTCGTGCCCCCCCCCCCCCCCCCCCCCCCCCCCCCCCCCCCCCCCCCCGCCCGCCCACCCCCCCCC
>VUQK01013906.1:23499-38551 GCA_015106715.1 Bujurquina vittata
TACAGGCTTTATTATATATATAATATATATATATATATAATATATTTTATATATATATATATATATATATATCTATATATATATATATCTATATATATATATATATATGTGTATGTATATATATATGTATATATACATAGAATAATTTACATTACGAATTGTGCAATAAGTAATGATACAATCACATAATAATAGTGCCTTTCAGGGCTCGGAGTTGAGCAGACAGCTGGCTTGTGGATAAAACCTCTTCTTCAGCCTTTCAGACTTAGTCCTCAGGCAGCAGTAACACCAGCCTGATGGGAGCAGGGAGAAGAGAGAGTGTCCCGGGGTGGCTGGGCTGTTTAAGGATCTTCAGAGCCCTTAACCTGCACTGCTTGGTCTAAATGTCCTGCAGGTTGGGTAAGGTAGTTCTGATGGTCCATTCAACTGAACGAACCAGCCTTTTAAGGGCCATGAAGTCTTGCTTGGTGCAATTTCCCTTCCAGGTGGTGATGCTCCCATGCATGATGCTCTAAATGGTGCAGGTGTAAAAGTTCCTGAGCACCTTGAGTGGGAGCTTAAAGTCTCTCAGCCGCCTGAGGAGGTATAGATGCTGTCTGACCTTCTTCACAGTGATGTTAATGTGATGAGTCCAGGACAGGTCCTGTGAGATGGTCACTCCCAGGTATTTGAAAGTGTCCACTCTTTACACCCCAGTGCCACTGATGAGAAGTGGATGGTAGTCCCTCTGCTGCCTCCTGCTGAAGTCCATGATCAGTTCCTTTGTTTTGCTAACATTAAGCAGAAGGTGGTTCTCCCAGCACCAGTTGTCCAGGCGAGAGACCTCCCTCCTGTAGGCTGTCTCTTCATTGTGGGAGATGAGTCCCACAACAGCCATGTCGTCAACAAACTTTATGATGACAATTATGATTAAATGGTGAATGTGAATTGGTCATGGTGTGAATGTGAGCAAAAACAGTTGACTTCTGCAGTGAATGTTTGTAGAGGACGCCCATCAGTAAAACATATTTGTCCCTCAATTTTTTCCACATCTTTGTTCATTCCCCCTAGTCCATTGCAATAGTTTCAGCAATCTCCCTCCAGGAATTTCCTGACATTTGCAAGTCCTCAGATTGATGCAATGTTTATTGTTCCTTACATTGAAATAATAATTGCAATTTTCTCACTGATAAATTCAAAACCTGTGGTGAAAAAAAGTAACTGGAAATCCATAGGAGGAATTGACGGTAATGAACAGTCCAACCACATTAGTAGCATGCTGCGTCAACTTGATGTGTAGTTACATTTCTAGTGAGGTGATGCCTTAGGCCTGAACTATGCTTTTGCGTCGGGTCTTTGCAGTGCCTATACGTAACTGGAAATCTCCTCTACATGGTAAGCACAATCCTTGCGGGCTGCGTCAACCCGACGTGTAGTTACATTTCTGGAAAGGTGCATCATGTGAGGTTACGTGTTACTTCATAGGATTTACAAAACAGACTTAATTTTTCATTCAATGTGACCCAAAGTGAGTGTCTGAGCCCATAAAGTCAGCAGGAAAGTGTTGGTCAGAGGAGAAAGCTGTTTTCTTATAGACTTCTACAGGACTAGAGGTCTTTTTGCAACCACAGCTATCGCCATCTGGCGGCCTTCAGATAGAATGAAGGTTTACTGCACTTCTGTGTTGGCTTCATTTTGCTAATCCAGACGCTGCGTCCATGTGTTATACTGTCTGTGGATGACACATGAGATACTTTTACATCCACAACTCCAGCTAAGATTGCAGGAAGATACAGGAAGACATCAGTTCATCAAAGTTCATTAAATGGCACTTCTAAAATCCAACTTTTTGTATGAAGTATCTTGAAGACACTTTTCCGGACGTTCTGGATTTATGGCTTGGAAACAAGCTGTGTGATTGATGCCACTTCTGTGACAGATACACTGACATGCATTGAGTTTGAAGGCAATTTCCTTGTGTCTTGATTGAATGAAGAGATAGATGTCCTGGTGGCTTGGCTGTGGATGTGTTCAGCCAATAGGACTTCTGTCAGATGTCATCTCCTTCACCCCAGTCCTAAACTTCTCTTGGGCGTACATGATCTGTGAGCAGAATGCTTCGCCTCATTGCTCCAGGATGAAGGGAGTGTGTGCGTCTGTGACTGATGGAGTCCGTACACTCGAAACTCTGGCATTAGTCCAGTGTTTCGATGTTGTTGATGAAAAGCCTGTCAGACGGCAGAGCGTCTACACAAATCTCAGCTCTTGTCCACATCTCCACACCACAAATCTAAAGCACGTCTCAGCTTCTCATCCCCCACTTGAAACATTTAGCAGAGTAATGAGCCCAGCGCTGCGATCAGTAGAGCAGATAAGAGTGCACCAGTGTACACTAGGACAGTTGTTTCCGTTTTTTTTGTTTTTTTTCCCCCAACATTCATGCATCTGTACACCCAAAGTCATTTAAAATGCATAAGATGGGGCTGCAGGGTACCAATGTCCAATCAGCAGCACTCCACCTGCTTCATGAATCATTATACCACTGAGGTGGTATTTTGTGACACTGCTGTAGCTGTTTGTTAAATTTACTCTTTGGGCTTTTGAGGTCACTGGATAAAATGTGGATTTTTGAGAGGTTAGCTGTTGTAGCTGTCTCCGAAACACTTTGCACAGGCAATACACTCAGAGGGCAGCTACAGTTTAACCACAGACTTGAATATCCATTAATCCACTTATAAAATGAAATCACATCTCAGAAACATTTTATTTTTGGATCACTAAAAAAGAAAGAAAAGAACAAAATACTTATTTACAAAGAAAAACATGGGCATAGTTACAATAACAGGAGCAGAATATTATTATTATTATTATTATATAACTGTCTTTTCATAACAGGACTGATTTTTTTTATTGCAGTGTGTCTCAGCAATGCTATACCTTCAATCCCATTCAAATACTAATTAACCCTAAAGTGACCAAGTGGGGTCATTTTTAACCTCATTATATGTTGTGCGGGAACATTTTAATGACTCCGTGTCTGTCATAACTGGTTTTCAATTTTATGCAAAAATTAGATATACCAACTCATAACTGCTGTTTGAACCATTTTCATCAAGACTTTAAGTACTGTATTTGCCAGAGGCCTCCGCAGCAATCATTCCTCTAGCTCTGTTAGTCATAGTTCACTGTAAACCATTAGTGTAGTCGTTAAAAGTATAAAACTGCAATAAAATAGAAGCCTATTATACAAAAAACATACATATATTTCTGGGGTCATAAATGACCCTACACAGCTTGCCATTATCCTTGCTGCGTCAGTGGGCCAGTTCCTAGAAAATCTTTTAAAAGATGTGGGAGAAGCATCTCTTTCTTTGTGTGATGTGAATCTTCTGTTCCGCCACACACAGCTGCTCTGTTGGTTTGAGAGGCGGTGACTGTGGAGCCCAATTAAACCATGGTCAAGAAACCATTTTGAGGTTATTTGGGCTTGGTGACATGGTGTGTTATCCTGGTGGAAGCAGCCATCAGAAGATGAGCACACTGTGGTCATAAAAAGATAGACATGGTCAGCAACAATACCACCAGCCTGAGCCACTAATAAAAGGCTGGATGGATTCATGATTTTATGTTGTTTATTTTGAATTCTGATCCTGCCATTTGAATGTCACAGCAGAAATTAAGACCAGGAAACATTTTGTTGTACAATGTTGGTGAGTCCGTGGAAATAGTAGCCTCAATTTCCTGTTCTTTGCTGACAGGAGTGGTACCAGGTGTGGTCTTCTGCTTCAAGGGTCAATGTTTTATATGTTTAGAGATGCTCTTCTGAATACCTTAGTTACAAGTGGTTATTTGAATTACTGTTGCCTTATTAGCAGCTTGAAGCAGTCTGGCCCTTCTCCTTTGGCCTCTGACATCAGCAAGGCATTTTCACCCAGAATACTGCCACTGGATATTTTCTCTGTTTTGGACCATTCTCTGTACTATAAACCCTAGAGATGATTGTGTGAGAAAATGCCAGTAGATCAGCAGTTTCTAAAATACACCGATCAGTCTAACAACCATGCGATCAGCAGGTGGGCTCAATCATGTCTACATGCCTAAATGCACTGAGTTCCTGCCATGTGGTTGGCTGATCAGATATTCTGGTTAACAAGCAGTTGAACAAGTATACCTAATAAAGTGACAAGTGAGCATGTATTCATTATACACAGCTCAAAGGAACACTTTTTAATCAGAGTATATCATCAAGTCAATTAAACTTCTGGGATATTGATCTGGCCAGTCCAGCAGCAGAGGGGGTTGTTAATCAGTTTCCGCTGCTTTGCTGTTAATGAAATTAACAACAGACAACCCCCAAAACAGGAATGGTTTTACAGGTGGAGGCTAATTGTCATTTGCTATAAAATGCCAGAATTGCAGGTCCACCACTTGTGCACTGTGCTTTTCACAGATGAGAGCTGGTTCATCCTGAGCACATGTGACAGGTGTGAAAGGGTCTGGAGAAGCTGTGGAGAACATTATTCTGCCTGTATCATTGCTCATTGTGCCCAGTTTGGTGGTGGGTCAGTGATGGTCTGGCATATCCGTGGAGGGACACAGACGTCCACAAGCTGGGCAACGACACTCTGACTACCATTAGGTATTGGGATGAAATCCTCAGACCGATTGTCAGACCCTACGATGGTGCTGTGGGTCCTGGCGTCCTCCAGGTACACAACAATGCCCAGCCTCCTGTGGTGAGAGCATGCAGGCAGTCCCTGGAGGATGAAGGAATTGATACCATTGACTGGAGCCCTGTGCTCACCTGACCTAAATCCAATAGAACACCTCTGGGACATTATTTCTCTTTGATTTTCAGGGCGTCTTTGAATTCAACCCTTTGTAGTTTGATAATTTTTATTTTCATCAAACAATGTGGCATCCTTTTATTCCTAACACATTATCTAGTCCATATCAGTGTAGATAACCAGTATGATTTTTTCCCCTAATTGAGATCTAATGTGTTTTCAGTGTGTTCTTTTAATTTTTTTGAGATGTATATATTTTAGCCACTCAAGGCTGCAGTGATGGAAATGCCTTTAACAGTAGAGTCTGGACAATTTTGGACTGGAATATCATAAAAACTGTTGGATGGATTACTTTAAATTTGTCTCGGATGTTTACAATACCCAGAGGAAATGTATGCCATGGGTTATCTTGGTGATATTTTCCCTGAGTCTGACATTTGTGGCTTTTGTCCTGCCAACAGTTAGACTTCCACTAAATTTACTACACAATTTCATGTTCATGTTTAAAGGAAACCCTTAAAAATTGAAAGACAAATCATATATATTGAAAGACAAATCATATATATATATATATATATAGATATATATAGATATATAAATTACCAACTGAGCTCTTTGTGATCAGCTCTGCTCATGACCAGGCGTCAAAGCGGAAAGCTTTACCCAGAAAAAGATTTTATGGAGACAAGTAAGGCTTTGTTTTTAATAAGTCTTATCTCAAGTCTTTCTCAAGGGTATCCTGCATGTGACTTCCTCATGTCAAACCACAGGTCACTCATGGTTGCTCAGAAAATGCGTCCTTGCGGGAGCATTTTGGCTATTTTAAGAATAATTGTCGAATCTGTGGTGATTCATGCCAGTGTTTTCCCCGTGACTTTTTCATTTTTGTGATGTTGCTGATGTTTGAGCCAGCTGGGCTGGGTTGTTGTTGCTGGAGATGTGGAGGTCAGACACAGAATTAGCTGCAGGGGCAAAAGAACAGCTGGGCGAAACAGGATACTGCCTGCAGCTGTAGACAGGCCTTGCACCCCTGCCTAACTACTGAGTCCTTTTAGTATGTGAATGCACATGGTTAGGCACAGTTTTAGTGTAATTGCATATTCTGCGTTTTGTGAATCACCAGTGACATCATTCTGGCAGTGGGACAGAGATGACTGCTGTACTTTTCAGGTAACCATTAAATCACCTGATTTAGATAAAGAGCCATAGTGAAAGGAAGATGGAAAAAATATTAAAAGAACAGAACAGTTTAAACACAGAGATATCAAAAGAGAGGCAAAAGGCAGGAAAAAAACAAAGAGTTTACTTGTGATGTCTGGTAGAAGAGTGTTACATTTATTTATTGACTGTGATTGTTCTGGTGCTGTTCACATGGTCGCTGTAATTGTACAAGCAAACACACACACACACACACACACACACACACACACACACACACACACACACACACACACACACACACGCACCTCACTCAATGTAATAATAAAGTAATGATACTGTCTGTGTGTGTGCTGTGCATGTGGCATGGGTACCCACTCCCAAGTGAAGCACAATTTACTGTTTGCAGCGTTGATTGCAGAAAGGCAGCATGTGCAAATAATAATCCTGAGCAAAAAAAACAGTCACACACACCGCACACAACCCACATACTGTTATTAATACTTTGATGGACATCCAAGCTGGTACCTGCGAGGCTAATACCAAAGTAATGACTGCCACAGTTGAATACTGTACAGCATACGGAGTAAAAATAATATAAAAATAAAAAAACTCTCCCACTGATTTATTAGGAGCTATAGAGTATTGTGATGGCATTAGGACAAGCATTTTCCATCATGCATACAACTATTATATATTATTTAACTGCATATTAAAAACAATATGGGAAAAAAAAACCTCACCCGAATAATGCCATCTGCACATCCTGTGACAATGACATTCCTGGAATCCCACTCGTGTCGCTGTGTAAAGCTCATGCATAAGATGTCTGACTGAGGCCTCCAGGAAGTGTCAGTACGGGTCAACAGCTGGCCCTTCATGGTCCACAGGTAGAGTTGCGGTCCCGCACATGACGCAATCTCCCCCTTGGACAGATTAACAGTGTTGACATTCACATGTGCAGAGAAACAGACAGAAATGCAGGGGGGGAAAGCAGAACACACACAAACAGGATATTCATGCTGTTAACAGTGAGAACCCTCCCTTTCTCATGCTGTGAGGTGAGTGAAGGGGAAAACATGACAACAGTGAGCCAAAAATTTCAAAGGACAGAAGGAAAAGAGAGAGATTAGACACAGCAAGGGAAAGAACAGGGCCCCGAAGGTGGACTTACAGTGAGATCATTGATAGCCAGTGCAGAGATGCTGGTTGTGTGTCCTGCTAACTGAGTGATGTAACTTAGCTCTTCCAGGTCCCACAGGATACAGGTGAGGTCGCGAGAGCCACTGACTATTATGCTGTGGACCTCAGACACAGCGAGACACCCCACTGCGTCCGTATGACCGTATAACGGCTGTGAAGAACAGTAGGTTCAGAATTAGTCAACAATACTGTTGACAGTATTGTTAAATATCAGGAGCATTCAAATATACGGACAGACCAACCTGTCTGAGTTTTATGTTAGTGAGTTTGTCCTTGGTGATTGCCACATCCCACACACAAACTACAGTGCTGGTTCCTGCAGTGATGATTGTGGTCGCGTTGGGACAGGCGGCGCATAATATTTCGCCCCAGTCACATAAACTCTCGCACACTGCAAATGTCTAGAGGTCGAAACAGACAAAATTTTCAGAATTAGTCTCTGCAAATAAGGAAAATAGGTTTCATTCCTTTTGTTAAACTAGTGTTAATTTGGGTGGAGAGGAGATTATGGTGTGGGGTTGTTTTTCAGGAGTTGGGTTTGGCTCCATAGTTCCAGTGAAAGGAACTCTTAATGCTTCAGCATACCAAGACATTTTGGACAATTTCATGCTCCCAACTTTGTGGGAACAGTTTGGGGATGGCTCCTTCTTGTTCCAACATGACTGCACACCAGTGCACAAAACAAGGTCCATAAAGACACGGATGAATGAGTTTGGTGTGGAAGAATTTGACTGGCCTGCACAGAGTCCTGACCTCAACCCAACAGAACACCTTTGGGATGAATAAGAGCGGAGACTGCGAGCCAGGCCTTCTTGTCCAAAATCAGTATCTGACCTCACAAATGTGCTTCTGGAAGAATCGTCAAAAATTCCCAGAAACACACTCCTAAACCTTGTAGAAATCCTTTCCAGAAGAATTGAAACTGTTACAGCTACAAAGGGTGGGTTGACATCATATTAAAGTCTATGGATTAAGAATGGGATGTCACTCAAGTTCATGTGTGTGTGAAGGCAGATGAGCGAATACATTTGGCAATATAGTGTATTACAATTAAAAAGAAAACTTGAAGGAATTAATGACACTGTCAATTATTACATAACAGACATAATTTGCACTCGCTTCTCTTCGATTTGATGCAGCTACAAGGGGCTGGAAAGTTGGGGAGTAATTGTAAAAACGCATATACAACAGATCTCTACATAAATACCTTCTCGGTAGCATAGTTTCCAAAGGCACAGCTGTTGTCAGGAAATCCCCAGCTGAAGAAGCAGCCCAGCAGAGGTGACAGGAGGAGCCGGTTTTTCTCCAGGACCAAGACCTCTTTTTCTAGACACAGTATCTGACCTACTGGGCCTCTTGGCAGCTCTGCAGTTAGAATTAGAACAACACACACGCACGCACGCACGCGCGCACACACACACACACACACACACACACACACACACACACACAGAGGTTATGGTCTTTAAAAAAGTAAAAAAGGTGACCTTCTATATTATGTGTACCTGTAATGAAGATAATGGCTCTTCGAAAACATCATATTAAGGAGTTTGGCATCTCAGTAAACTTGTAAAGAATTTCATTAAACTGAGCACAGAAAACTGGGCAATTAAAACAGCTATCCCCAGGTAACAACTGAGGCTTGGTCCTAAGAGGGAGCCTGCAACCGGGGGTGAGGGTGAGGCAGTGAGATATGCTGTAATTGTGCTTGTAATTGACCTATTCATGCAGGAAGAGGCAGAAATCATTACATCCTATGGCCAGCTCTGTTTCTAAAATCCCCAGAAAGAAGTCCTGTCTCCATTAGTTCTTAGCGTTCCTTGTCCTATTCATCTCTATCTGCTTATTGATCAGATCAGACACTCTAAGATTTAATATGAAATGTAATATGCAGGAATCTCTCCCTGAGCATTCGCAGATTCATCTTCTATCCCTCAGTGGGCCTATAGGGATATTCCGATTATTAAGTAGGGCTCAGCAGCAGAGTCATCTCCATATTGTAGCTCTAACAGATAGCTTCTATCCTTCTGTAGTGTAAATTAATCTATGGGCATTCTCACTCCATTTCAATGATTCCCTTAAGATCTGGGCACATCTTGCCTATAATAACTGACATCAAATAGTAGGAAATAAAATAAAAGGATGCAAAACAGTCAATGTTTTGCATCAATGTAGATGACTGTAACTGATTCAATTTGGTTTACTCAGCATAAAATGACAATGGTTATTCAGTATTTGAGAATATGTGTCATTTATGAGGCTGTATCACGATTTGTTTTTATCTTTAATCTACCTTAATTTAAAGACAATAGTTTGACAGTTTTGCTGCAATTACACAAAGTATAAAATCAAGGCCTGCAGCAAAAAATAAAGACTGAAAGCAGTTGGAACTAGCCAGCATCACTTTGTACAAAGGAAGAAATAGTATATAAAAGTACACACTATATCTAATTTTTACCAATAAAATCAAAAAGGAAAATCAAGCTCGTGTGAAGAGAAAGAAGCCAAAAATCCTATAAGATATGTTGCATATTGTTTGACATTCGTTTTGTTTAGCTGTACCTCTGAATGGTTGCACAGGGGTCTTTAGCTTATCCAGTTTGAAATAAAATGGAGTTGGCTGGGATGGTGAGGACCCTTCTTTCTTAGAGCCACTGCGAGGTGGATGGGGCTTGGTGAAGAGCTATGGGAAATGCATAGATGAAGAGCAATTTTTAAAAACAATACATTTACTGGATATGCAGTAAATAACATATTTTGCTCAAATTTCCCCATCTTATCACACTTTTCTTTACCTGTTTGGGAACTTGTCCAAAGTTGCTGATGTATCCCAAGATTGTGCTCTTGATGACAGGGTCTTTAGTGTCCTGCCAGCGTTTCTGGGCGTAGAAGTAAGGGTGGTACGTGTTCACACTTTCTACCGCAGCTGGACCTTGTTGTCGATATCCAAAAATCAGGTCGATCCACAGGTGTATGTTGGAGCTCACATAGTCACTTTCCAGCGCCTGAAGCAAACAGAGCAGGAGATTGTTGCAGAAACTAAAACCATCTAGTCAACTGATATTATAAAACTAGTAAATATGCATGGAGAGGACTTAAAAAAAACAGTAGTGTTTAGCACTCGTTATTATAGTGGTCCCAAACCCATTAGTCAAAGTGTTAATATGACACAAACGCACAAAGCTTCTCTAGAACTGTACAGTCAATCAAATTATTCAGGTACCCTACAATTCCTTCCAAAAGTCAATTTAGAAGTCTAGAACGGCAGAAAGCTGAACAGCTGTGTTATGAGCTGTGTTATGTTACAATTACTGGATGATTTGGGTCGGATTAGCCAG
Organism: Bujurquina vittata; assembly: GCA_015106715.1. NCBI lineage: Eukaryota > Metazoa > Chordata > Actinopteri > Cichliformes > Cichlidae > Bujurquina > Bujurquina vittata. The sequence continues at coordinate 33,965 of VUQK01013906.1, forward strand.
ATATTGGTTTTGAAGCGCTAATGAGGGAAAGTGGGCATTATGACCAGCTATATCGTAGCACCAAATTTTAATATACCCATCCAGGAAGAACAAGGTTTGGGGGTGGGGGGAGGGGGGAGGGGTCCTAACAAGGATATATTGTCCTGAGTTAATTTGTCTGTGGAAGGAAAAAAACAATCTTTTGAAGTCACTAATTTTATGAGAATGTAGGCAACAAGAGTTGTTCAGTAGATTACAGAGTGATAACCATCACATATGCCCGAGGAATGGAAAAAGGGAGGGTCATGGTGTAGAAACAGAAAACGAACAGAGGGGTACAATAACGGCGTACAGGGAAAGATGAGAATGAGCTGAAAACGGGGCACAGTGAAAATATTCAACCAATCAACAGCTGGTAGAAATAATGGTATTATGAAAAAGAGAAAGTCTTATGTGTTCGCTGAATCATGTTAAATAGGCTTGTTGTCCTTTTTCATCAAAACTTCAGATAAATGCCTTTTCATGCATCTTCTTGTATAGGCAAACAACTGGTCATTATACTTAACAGTTAGTACCAAAAGAACGTAACTGAACCAAACTCAGCGAGACAAAACGGCTTTCTGAGAATCTACTGAAGTGACCAACATCTGTCTGTTATACAGTGTTATGAAAGAATAAAGACAAATGGGCTGCAACCAACGCTAATACAGTGTCATGCATATAGTGAATATTTGTGTGGATGTACTAAAACAGTGCATACTCTGTATACATCAGCCAGTAATGACAATCATTATTAGGTCTTGTGGGTAAAGTCTCAGCATACAACTGGCCTGGCTGGCCATTTATAGTAAAAGGTCCTGGTGTCACTGACCTCTCGATGGATTCTAATGAACTCCTGGGGGTCGCCTTTCGCCCATGGAGGTAGCTCGACATCTCCCAGAGCTGTGCCATCCTCCATACAACCTAAAGAGATACAAATATGCTGTATTTACCTATTGTGAACTGTCTTTGGCCACTGGTGAAGCAATGTTTTAATTAGTGAATACTGATTTTGTTTGCATGTCATTTGTGTGCAGTGACACACATATACATACATTAACACTTGAATAATGCCATCCACAATATTGCCAACGGCTTCATGCAATTGCACTGACTGACACTTGCTGGTAAAAATGTGCCAGGAAAAATAATATACAATCAAACTGGCTTTGTAAATGTTTTCCGAGGAAGGAAATTAATTCCCTCATGTAGCTGATGATACTATATATTTTTATTGCCATATAAAGAAAGACCAACAATATATGATCGTAATAGGAACTCGCCAGAGATTAATATAGATTATTGTTCTGTGCCACACACCTTCATTGGTGGGCAACAAAAACTCCAGAAAACCACTGTGGTGCAATCTGTTATATGTTCCCTCATTACCATGAACATGGACACATGTATGCAGTACTGTGTGCCAAACCCAATCAGTTAATCTGTGGGATACATATGCAGCCTACTTTATTGTGTTTCATTCAAATTAAGCTAATTAGTTTATTAATTAAACAAAAAAATTACTAAGAAACAGATTGCATTTTTTTACCATTTCCTTGGATGATTCATACACACACTTACCCATCCGTATGAATGGGTAAGTGTGTCCAAACTTTTGACTGGTACTGTATAGGTTATCCCTTGAGCATGACAATGGATTCACTGTACTCAAACGGCTTCCACTGTCACCAGATCAGGATGTGGTTGAATGGGAGATCTGCATGAGATGTGCAGCTGACAGCAACTTCATGTCAATATGGACCAAAACCTCTGAGAAATGTTTCTAGCACCTTGTTGAATCTATGCCAGGAAGAATTTAAGCAGTTCTAAGGGCAAAACAGTGTCCAACCCTGTACTAGCAAGGTGCAATTAATAAAGTGGCCAGTGAGTGTATGTAGCACTTACAATGGAGGATATAAAAATACATTATAATGGTTGTGATAACATTTTGACCATCTAGAAACAAAAACACAGGATTTTTAAGGCTGACCTAGCTGGATGTGGTTGGAGTTGAGCAGGAAGTCTGGCAGGTAGAAGAACTCTGGGATCAGCTCTCGAACGTCTCCCATGTTGTCTCTGGAGGCAGACTCCCACTCTTTCTTTATACTGTAAAACATCCGCTCTGCGATATCAAACCCTCCCTGTGAGGAGAGCAGACAAAACACTGTCAGACCCCCACCATATCACTGAGCTAAACTTTTCTGTAGGCATATTAATAAAGCAGTCTGCCTGATTCAGTGCAGTGAACCATATTTTATATTCTTTATTGTATTATGTAAGCACGGAATATTTGCTACCATTAGAAGAAAGCTTTTCATCTTTCTGCAAAATTCCATAATCTATGATGGGAATCTCATGAGAGTGAATGTAATTTAGAGTAAAACAATTACCTCAATGAATGAAAATAGCATATATGCTGGTAAACTCGGTTAGAGATGTAAATCCAGTTATGGATATTACTACACACCCATTATGTGCTTCAGAAGACAGAAAAGGCCTCCTAATTCACCATCTTTATTGTTTTATTCTGACTATCAAATATGCATGTCTTTTCATTATAATCAACTGGATGCTGTGTTGTAAAGTAACATCTGTGGCTATTTCCACTGGATTCTTCTGGATGCTTTGTGTAATTATTTGCATATATATTAAAATCCCCCTATAATCTACTTTTTGTACCAAAAAAAGCATTGAAACAGGATCTGGAAAGCTAAAAATAGCTCATGTTAGTTTCATATTAATACCAAGATTACATGTGGGGAAAAAAAGACAACGTGATGAATGCCAATGGGCACTGAGAACACAGGGTTGGCAGAAAGACCTGTTGGTTAGTGACCTCCCAAAGTGCTTAATATTTTTTTTGTTACTCTAATTGCTATAATTCTAAGCTTATGAGCACTGTAGATGCCAAACATGAGACTCTTGTGGTGATGTAAACTTTCATTATGTTATGCTGCCTAACTGGCAAAAACATGACTGCTAAATGTCTTGAGTGTAACTGGCATGTGACAGAAGCATTTACTGTAACTATGGATCAGTCAGACATCAAGTGGATTTCCACAGATTCATCCTCTTCTCTGGTCTAAAGTGGTTCCATTTTTGCAGATACCTCAGTAACAATTCAGACCTAATTTCCCTACAAACAAGTAACATTGTTATTTTCTTGCTATTTGTTTAAAATCTCTGCACATCTGAATGAACAGCAAGTGTGAAGGAGAAAAAGAATTTAAAAATAAATGATATTCTCTGCACACTGTCTCACTTAAAAATTTCTTGTCATCACTGGACTCACCTGCAGTGTTTGGAAGGTGTGAGAAAATGGCTCCATCCTGACAAGGAAGGAGGACACAATGATGGCTGAGGAGTAGTGGGTACAGTAGTGGCACTGCACTGCCAAGTCTGTTACAGAGAGAACCGTTTTAGAAATACTAATACTGGAGTAAAGAAAACAGAACCTGTACAGGTGAATAAAATTGATGGATACCTTCACCCTCTTTGCCCTCAACTTCTTCATATCTCTGGATGAACATCTGTTTCCTTTTCTCTGTTTGAGCTCCCATCGGCTTAGACAAATCACGGAAGACTGCAGGGTTTGACAAATCAAGCGTCTGTGAAAGACACATAAATCAGAAAGTCTTTTTCCCCACAAGTATCTTTTTCAAATTATAGTACCAATTTATCTGGACCTTGATGTGGCCTGACTCAAATATTTCTCCATGCTCACCTGATGGCTGGCTACCCTAAACTACAGCAGCAGGAAGGGTTTGTGTCACCCCGAGAGAAATAAGTGACAGCTGATGTGATGTGTTGCAATCACAGCAGGGAGAGAAAATGGACACAATATACTTTTTTTTTGTTGGAATAAATGGTCCCCATTTGTATACAAGTGATTTTACAAGACATTTTTATGAGTCTGAGCAAATAATTTTGCAGAGCCCTCAGCTTCTGATAGTGGATCCTTGGACACTTTGAGAACCACTGTTAAAGGCCACATTAAATGCTTTAAGATTTAAAAAAAAAAAAAGTGTGTGAGATTTTACCTCTGACTGATAGTCAGCAATGATCCAGGGGAAAACTGGATACTGCATCAAGTCATTGCATGTCCTCCCAGCGATTGTATTCAGGTGCATCAAGTACTCAAAGTTACTTATCTCCCCTTTCTAGAGGACAGAAAAGAGTGGTATAAAGCAAAACACCTTTTAACCCTTTAATCCCTATAATTTTAAACAGGCCGCTTGGAGTTATTTTGTTGTTTTCGCTGTAAAAGTGTCATAAAAGCTGCTATGCTTGTGTCCTTTTTTTCAAAACTACTACTTTCAACATCTGGTAGTTGTTTTTCTTCAGTGCATGCTATAATAGTGTATGAAGGATTAAAAACAGAAAAATAAAAAACGCAATTGAAATTTCATAGGTTTTTATTGAATAAAACACTGGATTGAATAAATTGAATAAAAACCTGGTGGAACTCCAAAAAAACAGCTCCTCTGAAGCTGTAAGCAGAGGCCTACACTGCACTGCTGACACTTCCAAGGAGTGCTTCTCTTGCAGACAGTGCACTGCTTCCTTCCC
>VUQK01013906.1:38571-48797 GCA_015106715.1 Bujurquina vittata
TCCTTTTTTTCAAAACTACTACTTTCAACATCTGGTAGTTGTTTTTCTTCAGTGCATGCTATAATAGTGTATGAAGGATTAAAAACAGAAAAATAAAAAACGCAATTGAAATTTCATAGGTTTTTATTGAATAAAACACTAAGAATGCACCCAGATAAAAAATAAATTGAATGTTAAATTTGAACTCTGAAATATGAAACACTGAAAAACATTATGTAAAATCTGGCCCTATAGTTTATTTTTTAGAGCTCTCTTTTTCTGATGAGGCCCAGGCGTTTTTGGCCCCTGGTGGAACTCCAAAAAAACAGCTCCTCTGAAGCTGTAAGCAGAGGCCTACACTGCACTGCTGACACTTCCAAGGAGTGCTTCTCTTGCAGACAGTGCACTGCTTCCTTCCCATGCTTGCCCTCTGCCTTCTTCCCATGTCTCTAGTATCTGAAGGGACAGGAAAGTGTCCTTCACTTGGGGACTCAGGCCTGGCATCCAAGAAAACACCTAGGAAGTGTGCAGCCAGCTCGCAGCTGCGAGAGACATCAGCTCCATGGCCCTGCCCACGTACATTACTCCAGCCTCGATTCTGATGAGGGCTAGCAAAAGCCTGTGCTGGGCTACCTCAACATTTATGGAATTTAGAAAAAAAAAAAGCCGGCAGGAAAAAACGTCAAAACAGCGGGAAAAAAAAACGTAAAAACAAAGGCCGATTATGTCAAATACCAGCAAATATCAAAAACAGAACATAATAAACAAACAACGTAAAAAAAACACCCAGGTGCTGAATAAAATGTATGTTTTCTGCTGACATCTGTCACGATCACTTCTGTCAACGATCCTTGTACTTCACTGGGTTGCTGCGACATTACCTGCCCGACATTACCGTAATGACTCTAATAATGCCGAAAAGCGCACAGTCTCTGCTTTCAGAAACCGTTGGAATTTGTTTTGATTGAGCAAATTGTTCAAGAGTTACGGTAATTTAAAAACACTGCAAGAAACTGTCGCTGGCGACAGTATAGGGATCAAAGGGTTTTTAAAAAAAACAAACAGACAAAACAAAGACACGGCAACACAATATGAAGTGGATTACATAGTTTATCTGAGAGGGCCACAAATCTGTGAGCACAAACAACTCGGCCAAAATAGAAAACTGAAAAGCATTACCTGCCATTTAACAAGAGCTGTCTTTTCAACCACAGGAGTCTTTCTAAAAGCACAACAAAAGCAAATACTTTGAATTAGCAACACAGGCTGATCACTGAGCAGCACTTATCCACACAAAGTTTTCCTGCTTGCTCTGTTGCCAAGCAACCACAACTGAAATCTAACAAGAGAGTTCAGCAACAGCAGCATATCTGAGGTGAGCGAGCAAACTCAGAAACAAAAAGTGTGTGTACACAGCTGCAGGAGCAGTTCAGGGACTAATGTGAGCTACAGTTTGCAGCAGAAATAGTGAGTAGAAGATGTAGCACAAGAGGAAGAAACAGGATAATTTTAAAAAGTTGTTTTACTGGAGCTACTTCAGCAAACAGGAATGTTTGAAAGAAGATTTGTTGATTTGAATGACATGTTTTGACATGTGGCACAGTTTTTCCAACTGAAGTTGATGATTACTGGGACAACAGGGACACCATCATCTTGTGAAATTCTTGTTTCACAGCAATGAAACAATGGTTGATATCTAACTTGGTGTCAGCTGTTTTCACTTTGTTAGGCATTCTATGGTGATTTTTTTAAGTGATTGGGAAATTTCAACATAGACAGCTGTATTTATCCTCTTCATTTGGTTTTTGATGCATTTATTCCACTCTTTGTGAGAAAGAAAAAATTGTCACACACAGCTGTTTCAAGTCTTTTAGCTGTTCATTCCACCATCTTTGAATATTTAGACTGTTTATTTGCTTGCAAATAATCATATCATGTGGATACTGATGTTTACCAGATATGCTAAATATACCCCATTTCCTATGTCACTATAATAAAAGTTTCGCTTCAAGAAACTAAACCAGCTTGGCCTGATTTCCCAACTACAAGAAAGTGCAGCTGGCTTGAGAAAACACTGATACTAAATAACACTGTGGCTAAACATTTTATTCAGTATTATACTCCTACCTAAATGTGCTTAATCTAAATAAGGAAAGTGATCAACTGCTCCTGAAATCTCCTCTCTTTCTCTGTGGACTAGTAACAGGGCAATAAAGTCCAGGCACCAAGCAGCCCAGTTGCTAAGTAACATTATAAAATGAGAAGAACCTCGACTATCCCAGTTTGGAGAAGGATGGCAAAGCAAATGCTGATATAGTCTTTCCTTTTTACTTAACCATCACAACTTCTGCATTAATATTAATAACTGTAAATGTACTCTGAAGCTTTCCATGTCAATAAAGTAAAGGAGGTTTATTTTTTTGTACAGGAGTGAGAGGCTTTGAGATTAGCATCCCTTTCCCAGGAACAGGAAATCTCATCACCTGCTCAAAATAAATTCAAAGGGAAAAAAAAAGAATTTAAAATACAGTAAGTACCGGCCTTCATCCATTTTGAAAATGGATGCTTTGTACCACATGTAAATAACAGCAAAGTCTGCCCATCACATGAAAGGCTCCTTTTCTACCATGTTGTGCATAAAAAAAACATTGACTGATGACCACATTATACTGGGTTAGTCTCCTCATTAGACACTAGTAGAAGTATGAGGATATAACCCACTGTCTAAATTTAGAGCTTAAAATAGAACAAATCATACGCAGCTACACATGTGAGAAACAAATGACTACTGGAACGCTTCAAAATACACGAGAAACTAAATGGAATTTACAAACTTGAACACTATAAACATGAATATAGAAAATGTGTCACAGTTAAAGTTCTAGATAAATTACGTTTAAAATAACCCAATAAAAAATGTATAAAATTGATTAGAATGATTATAGCAACAGTATGCTGCATAGATGTCATTTTCAGTATGTTTTGACATCATATACCTTAAATACTGTATCTAGTAGCTGCAATATGATCAGTATTGGGTTTTTCTTTCATTTGGTTGTGCAATTAAAGAGACATTGCACCTACAAGAAAAAAAAGTAAAAGATGTAGATGAAAGTCTTAAAACTATAGCACAGATAACTGAAAGATGAATTAAGGTTGCACAAAGAGATTCAAATGATCAAGAGTTTCTTAAAGTGTGTCCATTTCAAACACCAATAACTCCTGACCAAATATTTTGTAAACTACACTAAATCAATCATTGCATTTGGCTCAGTACGTGTTATCTAATTGCAGGCAATAATTTCATGCAATAGTTTTCTATAGGAGTTATAATGGGAACAAGCACCAGTGGATAACCTCTCTCATCCTGAGGATGATGAATGAGGCGAGAGAGGGCCTTGGGGTGTAACACAGACACAAACAGACACACACCTTGCTCTTTTAGACAGGGAGGGGAGAAGAGCGAAGCCCTCATTACACTCACTACACTCCCCAACTATCATTTATCAAAGTCCTGATTTGATCCTTTGTATACACACACACACACACACTGTAGTACAGTACATCCATGTCTGTCAACACACTTACATGTGAATGTGTTATACACGCACACACTTTTCTTGCCTGAGAAGAGCCAAGCAACTCAATCCGTTGAATGGTGAGGGAGCATCAGCACTCATTTGTTTCTGCTGTATTACCCAGTGTCGCCTCTCTCCTATTGTTCCCCAGCATTAGCCTTAATTAGAGAGTCATGCTCTTAAATACCCCCATGGGCAACACTGGGTGAACACGCACTAGTGCAGTCACAACACTGCGCTACATGCACACTCATGGAGACACACACGCTGCTCAAGCTCTCATTCCTCAGAGAGCATGCTTTCCTCACTGCCCGGGGCCATACATAAGCCCATGTGTTTGAATAAATCACATCAGCCTCACACATACACTCAGACCTTTACACATTAACACACAATGCATTTGTTTGCTATAGTACAGTGTGGTGGTATAGATTAGATAAATTATTGTAAATTGGTCTCTTGGTGAAACACTCTCAAAAGGAAGACTGAGTTAAAATTTTAAACTAACCTGTTCAGAACTTGTGCATTGCAGTACCATGCCCAAGGCGAAGGGACCCAAAGGGACAAACGTGACCCTCAAAACTGCAAAAAAGGCTATACGTACGACTGCAGATGGACGAAACAGACTCACTCTTAGCAACATGGGAATAATCGTATTCCCAAAGTGCCTCTTCAAGCTAACCCATGTGGATGAATTGGACTTAAGCCGCAACCTGATGGAAAAACTCCCAGAAAACTTTGGGAATTTCTCATCACTCAAATGGCTGGATCTACACAGTAACAAGCTGGAATCTGTGCCCGAGTCCATTGGCAACTTGATACAACTTACCCACCTCAATCTTACCAACAACCGCTTAACCGCTTTAGGTTTACCCTCCACATTGGGCTCCCTCACCAACCTGAAGAGTCTCAATCTAGGAATGAATCGGCTTGATGACCTGCCTCCCACACTGGTGGCCTTAGAAAATCTTGAAGAGTTAGGCCTGTTTGATAACCTCTTCAAAAATCTACCAGAGTTTGTGAAAGGCCTAAGCAACCTCACCAAGCTGAACACAAAACGAAATCCTCTACCAAATGCTGAAAATGAAGGTGAGAGGATTCCGAAGGAAATGTCAGCGCATGAGGAGGATGTGTATCTGGTCCATGAGAGCCGTCTCTGCACAACATGCCTTAAGAATTGTAAAGCAGAGAAAGAAAAGCTTATGAAAGAGGGGGAAAAGGGGGGAAAGGGGGAAAAGGGAGGAAAAGTAGATTCTGTTGATGACAAATCTGAGGTGAAAAGGACATTTCCTGGTCTTGTCACAGCAAACTCACTAGCTGCAGACAATCAAGATTCATGGAGAATACGAGAAAAGAGTAAAGACCAGGAAATCAAATAACCAACAAGTCTCCTGTTGTCACCTTTTCAAATTACACAAGAGCAGGAAAGGATATATTATAAGGCAGTTGCACAGTAAATAATATCTGCATCATACCATGCTATGTAACTATAGTAAATTGCATGACTATTTGTTGTAAACTTAATGTTTCTACTGATGAAATAAAAACAGATTTCTTGAAATATTGTATTTGGGTGATCGTAACAAACTCACGGCACTTACTTGGCATTAGCAATGACCTCAGCAACTCCTCTGCCTTTTAATGCTGGCACTACTCTACTCAATCTGTAGGGAGAAAGTGGGGGAGAAAGTGGGGGGGGAGATCAGGATCAAAAATCAGGATACTGAAAACATATTTTATTATTCAGGTTTGTTTTTTGTTTTTTTCAAATAGACAGACACACACACACACACACACGCAGTACCTTTTATAAGCAGAGACATGGTCTTTATTGAGGAATACAAGGAAGGCTGACTGTCCGTTTTTCATGAAGATCTCGATGGCATTGTCCTTATAGTTGCAGAGAATGAGAGGGGCTTTTTTAGCAATGCGGTGCAGTGATATTTGTTTCCAGTACATATTTTTACCCCATCACATCTATTTTTAAAAAAAACTGTTTAACATGCATGCTGGCTGATTCTCTTATCCACATGCAAAATCAACTAATGAAGATACAAGAGCAAATAAAATGCAGTGTGCCAAGAGAAGAACTTTAACATCAAATGTCGTTGGTATCGGTGGGAATGTACAGATGTCTGACCTCTAAAAGGAAACGCATGAAGCGAGCCTCCTTGATGTCCTCATACAGCCAGCATCTGCAACTGGCTGCTGGCAGGTCTTCACTTAGCACAGTAGAAATAAAGAAATCTCTCACGCTAGCAGAAAGAGACACAAATGATGATGAAACACTGACACAAATGAGCAGCCATGGTTTACAGATCTGTAAACATACCTGCTGGGGTGGTGCTTCCTGCAACAAACGTCTCCAGCAGGGCCGAGAGTGAATCCCTCACACAGGAGCAGGCTCTCCTTCCCAAACAGCAGCAATCCCTCTGTGACTCTGAGGCCACTCACCATCACGACACACATCTTAGAGCTTACCTACAGCGAGAGAGAAAGAGTTCTTGCATTAATGTTCATATTACTGATGTTGTGTAATGAACTTAACAAATTATATGTTCTTTTGGACTTTCAACTGAAGTCAACTGAGCATAGAGAAGGAAATATGCATTAAGCCCTATGTGAAAGGCGCAATCCACATCATTGCCTTCTCTCTCAGGACATGACACGGCAGCAATACAGGCACTTAAGGCTTTATTTGATTGATCATTTTAATCACATATTTTAATCATTATTAAAAAGACACAGTTGAACACTTCATTATCTAAGCTGATTGATGGGGTGTAGAAGGCACAGCCCCCTTTTTCCAGCAGTGTGTGTTCCATCCAGTGCCAAAGTGAACCCACATGCTGCTTTCAGCACTGGTTGTAGCTAATGCTAACTGCATTGTGATAATGCGTGGATAATTCTATTGTCTCCCCTCATTTCACAATGAGTGGATGCACCTGGCTGTCTCCATGTGCTGGCCCCTCTGCAGGCCCTCTGAGACATAGTGCCCAAAAACCATATGGGGCCCTAACATACCCGCAGGCTCCTCACATTTTATACTAATCAAATCAGGCTCCTTACCCCCAGACACAGAGTCACACACACTTGGTGAAGGAGAAGGCCCTGCCCGGCCATTATTAGGAGAATTAATCACTGCCACACACACAATAGGAAACCTGATAAGTGATCAGAACCTCTTGTCTGAATGCACACACAGATACAGTATGATGAATAATATTACTTAAGTGAAAGCGTTTAAGAAGAGTCAAGGTGAGTGAGTCTCAGCGACATGGTAAAGAAATCTTGTACTGAGTTATATCATGGTTGGCTTGTGCAGCAGTTTCCATCCATGAAAACAAACTGGCACTCAGCCTACTGTCCTAAACAATGACCATATTTCAGAAAAAAATAGTTGAATTTATTATCAAAGATTAAATACATAACAATAAACTTGTTTCCTTATCTCCTCACTGTGCGCCGGACAGATACGCATTATCAGTCTGAGAGTGATTTAGCTGATGATGGGAAGAAGGAGAGAAAAGGAGGACTTTTATTGACTAAGAGCCTAATGTCAGACCATTGATTTCTCCCCACACACATTATTGTCATAATCACACTATTGGCGCTGGCAAGCTAATTATGAGTGGGTCTCCCTTTGTGTGTTACTGCATGTGTGTGTGTTAAGTCTGTGCATGTGTGTGCATTTTTCAGAGCTAATGACTGTGTTCATTTGACAGGAAGCTCAGCAGGACTCATGCACTCAACCACTGCAAGACAACAGGACACACTTGCACACATCACACACTTACTAAGCGGATGTAAGACAGCTTGCATCACCTCCTACTGTTTTTATTAATACTTCTGTCAGAAACATTAAAAGCCGCGGCTGGTTGCCGGAGCGATGAGAGTCCCTGTCAACATGTGCACTGGTTTCTAACTCACTGTAAGAATGAGAAGAGCTGTGCTGGGCCTCAGCATTAAAACATTATACTAATGAGGAAAGATGAAATTCTGATAGCAGCACTGGGCAATTGGAATCCCTTAGTCTACATCAGATAATTATCATTGTGAATATTAGTGGGGTGAGAAGCAGTTGTGCTCATTTTTAGGCTCATGTTTTCAGCCCAGCATACCAACAGACCCTCCTGTGCCACAGTACCTCTTCTCCTGGGTGCAGCTCCTGCAGGATGATGCGTATATCCGGGCAGTCTTGCGTGAGGGAGCAGGATGCAGGAGTTGAAGGGTCAGGTAGATCCTCTGTGACAGCATGTGTCTCATTCAGTACAGGGAAGAAAGTCAGTCGATCACATAAATGTTCTTCGTCCTCTTCGTCATCTTTAACCTCAGCGGCAACTTCACACAAGATCTTAGGCTCTGTTACAATGGAAATCAATTTTCCCACTGAGCATCATAAATAAATAAAATTTAAAAAAAATTAACAAGCAGCAATCATCTTTACCTGTGTCACTCTCCGTTATATTTTTAGTGACTTCAGACCTGCCGGGCCTTATATCCAGCATTCCTAGAACCTGTTGTAAAAACACATGACAGTGTTACAGGTTAGGCTGTGAACTAGCTGAACATCAACAATGCTTCACGCTTAAATGCTATACCCGTCTGGATTGTCTCAAAGACTTTCTGCGGATGCGCAATCTTGTCCGATTGGGTCCTTCAGCAGCATCTTGCACCCAGCCATTGCTCAACAGCACCCCTGGGCCAGGCCCGAAAATGGCTCTCTCTCTCAGCAGCTCGGCCTCCAAATTCAGCCACGCGGAGTTCAAACGCTCCCACTCAGAAGCACGAACCTGAGAAACGGAGCAGAATAGAGGGAAAAGATCCAACAGAGATAAATATTAAAGCTTCCATTTTAAAAATTGCAATAAGATACACTGCAGTATATTTATGTTAAACCTTCTGTCAGACCTGTAAGTGGTTTGCCCTCATTTTTTCCAACATGCTGTAGCCTCTCTGTCGATGTGACTCCATGTTGGACAAAAACTCCTGCACAGAAACAAGAGTAACCTGATGGGTGCAAATGAAAAGAGGGGCAGCACAATCACTCTTTCCCTAGCTCATATTGTAAAAACAAACAACCAAACACACACACACACACACACACACACACCATGTTCACATAAATTGTATATACATAATAGTATTGTTGTTTCCTCATGCAATTACAATGCATTCATACAATTACATCTGTTCTAAATTGCATTCACTGGGCAAAATAAGCTAGTGGCTACAGTCTTACAATAACCCTGTCTGGAAATGTAATCATTTGTTGGTGTGATCTAATTAACATAAACATTAATATCACTGAGCCACACCACCATAAAGGGCAAGGTAAGTGTGTGTCTATGCTTTAATATTGTGCGAGTCAGAGTTTATGTGTCGATTAAAAGAGAAAAGAAATGAAAAATGAGGAAAAAAAAATAAAGCAAAGCCATGTTGACACTGCAGGATGCTCATGTTCAGCAGACACACTGGGATCATATTCTGACTGTTAACTGCTTCATTAAGCCCATCATCACAGCAGTGCTCGCTGAGAGACTAGTGAAACAACATGTGTCCATCCTCACAGCTGACCCAGGAAAGCCGTTTAATTGACTGAATGAAAATGCGGTAAGTCTTTATATCGAGTCTTATTTACAGATACTAATTCTATTTTGTGCACTATAAACCCACAAATGGAATAATTGATTTCAAGTAGACTAAAAGGAAAACAACTAGTTCTGCGTTACAAGAGATGCAAAACTTTTTTTTTTTAGATAATTTCAGGCGGGGGGAAACAAACCCAAGCATAAAAGTTGACAAACTTTGACAAGCTCACCAGAGAATGAAAACTGTTTCTCTAAATGACTGACTGCCTATCCAAATGAGAAGTTGTACAGAAAAAGAAATAAAGGAGTAATCTGAGGAGAGATTATAGAAATATTACAGACAGAAAAGAGAGTAATAATGAAGTTTGCAAGCTAGAGCCGTGCTGTGACAGATAAACAGCAAGTCGGCGTCATCATCTCCTAATTTCATTCCTTCATTTGGACAAACATAAGTAATATATAGCATTAATTACCCTATTTAGCAGATAGGAACCTCATTGGCTTTTTAAATGCTGCATTAAATACATAACTCATCTCTTCCCTCTGCAATTAACATCAGAACATCACACTCATTTCCATTTTAATGACTTCCCAACAATACGCCACCTTTGATGATAAGGCAACATAATGTCAACTTCATTCTGAGCTGGCAGTGAATGTGTAATGAACTTAACGTGATCATTAGTGCTGTTAATTATCTTTCTAATATGAGGACACAGATATGATTATGGAAACTGCATTCGCTGATGAAATAAATCTCTGAAAGGATTGCACTGAAGCTTGACTGAGGACACAGTCTGCCTATCAGTCTCTATATTCTCATTCATTACCTACAGTGGGCTTTAAAACCCTTTTTTGTTCAATAAATGTAGAGTTTTGAGCCCAAGAAACTATGCTCAGTGCTCTATGCAACTATGGATCCTGTGTCTGAAAAGAGACTCCCTATAAGCTCATGACTTCTCAAACAAAGGTCATAAGTTGATGATCCAGAAATTAATTAATGACTCACTTGTTTCATCATGAGAATGGATGGAGAAAAAAAAAAAAGGATAGGCGGACAAAAAAAAAAAAAAAAAAA
>VUQK01013906.1:58744-77184 GCA_015106715.1 Bujurquina vittata
GTCGCACCCAATCTGATTGCCACCTGCTATAACCATGTTAGCAAAAAGAACACACACACACACCCACACACAGAAAATCCTGCATGTGTGCACAAACAAGCACAAGTGCACACACTCACACAGAGTACACATAATATCAGCAAGTAAGTGCTCTTCTTGCTGCCATCTATAAAAATGGACACATACAGTAGGTGTGTAACTTGGTTAAGCTTAATCAGATCTGTCCCATTCACTGATCTGATAGAGGTGGTAATCTTCAGAGTGCCATAGCACAAGGCTGCTGGCCTAATCAAATCGGTCCAGAGTTAACAGCTAAACGCATTTTAGCAAATCAATCTGCATTTGTCTATAATGGAATCAGAGTCCCACATGCTAAGAAAATAAATTCACAAGCTTATTATGTTTTAAGTGCATTACTATTTGTTATGATCTGATGTAGAGGCTACACGTACAGTTCAACTGAGATCACCTGATGTGTGTGAGATGTCTCTGATGGAGGGTTCAAAGTACCTGCAAAAGGTCCCGCTTTAACCCAAGCTCCTGCTGCGTGGAGGAGCAGAGCGCTCCGATGGCTGTACTCATGAATTCCTCAGGGTTAATCTCAGCTAGCTGCTCCAAAATGCTCAAAGTGGGGCCTCGATACTGATCCACATCCAAGAAGATCTTGATATAGGGGATCATACCAAGGTCTCGCAGTGAAACTGGAACACATGGAAAAATTAAGTCTACAACAACAGTGTATAGCTACAAGATAAATTCAAGAGATAAACAGTTATGGATAGTACACAAGCAACTGGATGAAAAACGACTGCATGTACCTGTGTTTTTGATTGAATGCAAAGTAAGGGCGGACACAACTTGAAGCATGCAGGTAGTGAGCAGTTTCTCGCTGTCCTTGACACATGGCAGCTGTTGAGAATCTAAAGAGCACAAGAACTTTAGCTAAAATTTACAGGGCACGCAGCAGGACGAATGATGCACTTCTCATGCTGCTAGGCTGAAGATGCACGCCCAAATACAAAGCAGCACATGAATTTTATTTTGCAATGACACACTTTGAAAGGCCAAGGGTTTTGCCCAATCCCAAGTTTCATGTAATGGTAGCAGTTATGTCACATAAGCACTCTTTGTCTACACTTAGCAGTTGTACAATTGTGATTACATCATAAGTTGAGGAAACTGAAACAATCATTCATACCCAGTTTAGGGCAAGATACAACTCCAGCCTTCCTCAGGATTTTAGCTCTCCTGCGCAGTTCCCCCAGCAGCAGCTCCAGCAGACCCAAGTCAGTTAGCACCTCAGATACCATTACATTGTGCACAGTCATCCTACAAAGCAGAAGAGATTTTATTAAACAACTTAAATTAGCAGCAGTAGCAAAAAAATATCCTGTCATGTATTTAGTGCATATCTGTTTAAATGACCTGAGTAATGATGAGTAACCTGACTATTTTGCATTTAAAAGATAGTTTTAAAAAAAAGAATACAGCAAAAAAACAGCCAACTTCTCTAAGGAGGGAAAAAATGACAAGATCCCACAGATGACTTTAGGATGGAAAATAAATTAAGTAAGAGCATCCTGAACAATTCTGAGAAATATTTTAATAGCTTGCACTGCTTACTTGTGAAAACTCTTAAGAACCACCACTCCAAATTCTATCCCTGCCACCCCAGCAGCCAGAGTCCCAGCACAGGTCTGCTTCAGCACATGCAGCAGTGTTTGCAAGGTCTCATGGGGGATGTAATTCAACTTAAATATCACCTGTTATTAAAAAAATAATAATAATAATTAATTAGTCCATGTATGTATGTGGCATTGAGGAAAAGACTGCACATGGGGTTTTCTGTCAACATCAGAAATCATACCATCTCTACAAGGGAAAAGAATAGATTTTTGACAGGTGCTGGTTTACGCCAAACACAAGTAGCCAGCTGGGCCACTGACTGAACAGTCCACTCCAAGAGGAAGAAATTGGCTGGGTCTCTCTCCCATATCGTCTGTAGGGTTCGAAGAAGCTGGCAACCCAGCAGACAATCCTCAGAATGCATCAAGGCGGCCTGCAGCAGGTGGAAGGCACGCAGGTTCTTCACTGCTAAACCTGGAGACAGAGAGACGGAAAATAAAATGTGTCCAAGGACTAGAACACTTTTCTTATAAAGTTTCTGCTTTTAGATCTGATCATATTTAACAAAATATGCACTAGATGAATGGGGAGAGAATGCACTCTTGCATTCTATGTCATAGAGGAGTACCAAACTTCATCATCTTGAGGTCAATTTAGCTAAAAGATGGTTTGAATTTAAAACTTGAATAATCAGATTTTACTCTGGCATGGTCAAAAAGTGAATGTCATAGGAAAACAAAGACAAACAACAGAGTACATGCTCAATCTCGCAAACCTATTGAGTTACACAAGCAAAGATTTGATAATGGTACATGCATAGGTGCAAAAGAAAAGTAGCATGATTTACTTTGATAAAGTTTGTTTACAGTATTGTCAAAATATTAAGAGAAGACCTTAGATTTGGGTGCCAAAACACACTTATGTTTGTCATGAATAAATAAAAGGCTGGTTAGTAATAGGATTCATTTTCATGATTAGACAAAATTGTATCAAAACCAAATAAGGTCAGCATAAAAACGATCCCTGGCCCCTCAGCTGGAAGCAGATCTAGTCCTTTGATGTGATAGATGAGTGTTGAGTGTGTGTCTGTGTGCATGCTTGGATGATATGTATGTGTTTATTATGGACACTCTATTTATGAGTGTTGATAGAGGTGTGTGTGCATCAATGATAGATGACTGGTTGCTGTAGGCCAGTGGTGAATGGATGTGGGGCATCCTAACAGAGTTAGAGTGGGAGCCTCCACTTCATCATCCCAGACATAATCACCTCAGCTTCCTGTTAACCTGAGGGGTGTTGTGCGCTGCAGTGGGGGTAGCTGTATGGGGAGTCGGGATGTGTGGGAAATCATGGGAAGTGGGTAGTGTAGTTTGGGTGGATTATATGAAAGCAGAAGTGCAAGGGAGGGGTGAACTGTGTGGTCCTTATGAGAGGGCATTCCCCTTACTGAGTTTCTGTTTGCTGAGCCATGCAAGTGATATTAATTAGATGGTTTGGAGTATGTATTTAGAAGGGATGTTTCAGAGTTTATCCTCAAGGTACAATCAGCTGTTGAGATAATTAGGGACAAGTGTCCCGAGAATAACAATACAGAGTTTATTATGAAGGCTTGGCCTACCTTTGGTGAGTGGCGGGTCAAACTTAAAGCCTGCTGGCTGGGGGTTGGTGACACAAAGAGCCACTTTCAGCTCAGATTTTCCAAGAAGCGTGAAAGACCCAATGAGAGCCAGCAACTCCTCCACTGGCTGAAACTGCTCCAATGGCACACCCTCCTCACAGCTAAGGATTGTAAAATAGGAGACGCAAAAGACAAGATAAATGTTGAGCAGAGAAAAATAAAATAAATCTCTGTACCAACTCTCAGACCAATCAAGCTGAATTTATATGAAACATTTCACTCTTTGAAGCGGTTACAGCCCACTAAATTCCACTTAACTTCCACTAAGGTGCATTTACTCTTGCCTTAAAAGAAGACCAACAAAACAAGAATGCAATTCTTTTAATGTCTTTAGACAGGCATGCCCACTTTATAGGTTTTTAAATTGAGTTTCATTAACTCTAACTTTTGTTTCATTCCTTTTTTGTCCATGCCCTTTAATCTCACCGTTTCAGGATATTCTCAAGGGCCTTGTAGCCGTTGTTTGTGTCAAACTCGATGAAGAGGGCTGGACTGAGGTGATAGGTGTCTCTAATGAAGCTAAACACAGCCACTGCCACCTCAGCTAGCAGTGATCCCGAGACATCGCCACTGATGTGCAAGAGGTTCTGGATGCAGATACGAACACAGTTCTTGCCTAATGAGAAACAAGACAATGTTCTTGGTTAATTAAGTGACAACTACATCTGTGCAATTGTGTTTGCACAAATGTTTACAGTTCAAACAAGTAATGTTTCAACCACACTTTATCACTGAAAATAAGAGTCTTAAACTATGATTTAATATAATTTTGCTTTTCTCAGTCCATGGTCAAACTGCTATAGAAAGAAAATTCCATAATAAAGAGGTTTAGAGTCAATGGAGTAAAATACTATGCAGGAAAATCCTGATAACATCTTGGTGTCCAAAATAAATCAGAGTAAACTCGTGCATACTGGAACATTTGAATGAATTATTTGTGCTTGTTAAGGCATCATGTGACACATACTTTCAGTACGAGTCTACCGAGACATTTGGTCATGCTTCTTGATATAATTAACTCATTAGTGCACAAATAACTTTCCTCCATGAAATCTGCTCCTATTCAGCCTGTTTGGGCACAGTACTTAAGGGTCTATTGGGGTCTATACAATAACTAAGAAGCAAAGCAATTACATGAATATAATCTCTACAAAAATGTTAATTATCCACAACATTTTATATATCTTACTTTGTAAGCTGGGGACAGTGTTGCTTGTCGCTACAGCTGAGACTGCTTTGAGGATGCGGGAAGCCTGATGCCTCCAGGGGGCACTGGTTTGATCCCATAATGATGTGAGGCCAATGATAAGACACTGCAGTTCCTGAGTTCCTACCAGTTTCTCCACATTGACTGGCAGTCTACAGAGCTGAAGGAGGATCTAAAAAGGGGAAGAAGAGAGTAAATATAGCTTGTCCAATATTCAGGAAAGAAGGAAATACTGTAGCGCTTGCACAATGCCAACAATATCAAAAGAAACAACAAAAAATATCACAGAAATAAAAAAATAACCCATTGCTCTAAAGGGAGAAGTCAGATGGTATTAACCTGTGTTAATGTCTCCTGAAAGGTCTCTTCTATTTTCATGTTCTCCTTTTTAGATGGAAGGCACACTAGCAGGTACAGACATTTTACCAAAGCAGCAGGGAGTCTTTGATTTATACATAACAACACATCCTGCAAACATATAAAAATATTTATAATTAAATTCATTAACTGAACCATGGAATAAAAATCCAACTGAATATTTTCGTTATTTTAAAATTCATTAATGACTCACTGAGCTGTCAGCAGTAAGCAGCAAGAGAGACTTTAACAGCAGCCATCCTAAACTTTGTTCTCTTTCATGATTTTTGTCATTATCTGGCCTCTTAAAGAACTGAACCACCTCTTCCCGAGCCGCCTCTGGGGGGAAAAAACAAACAGTTTTAGTGCCACAGTTTAAAGAAGGCAGTGCAAGTCAAAAGCAATTTAAGATAGCAAATTTTACTACATACTGTAGCGCTATACCACCTACTGAGTTGGCAATAATCATAAATCCAACATTAAAAAAAAAAGAGGTTTTAAAATAATTATTTTCTATCTTCAATGAAACAAATTTCAATGTTTCAGTAAATAAATAGCATATATAATAACATACAATAGTTAATAAGAATTTATTTACTCTACAACAGTTTCTAAATATTTAAATATGGAATGACGGTTAAACTTTTGCGGCATTAAAAAGTTCACTAACCAGCTACTGCAGTGAGCATGACAGACTTTCTCGAAGTTAAATACTGATTCTATGTCTAAAAGAAGAAGTATTTACTTCCTCAAATAACTTTCTCTTTCTTACCTAAAGAAAAATACATTTTCACAAACAACAAGCAAAATTGGGAACATGGAACAAGACAAGAGAGACAGAGAAACATAAAACCAAAGAAGCAGTTACTCTTTGTTCAGCATTTCCACAGTTTTAGAACAGACTGCATTGCACTGTACTGCATGCATCGGCTTTAGATTGTCAATAAATCCAATCACATTTACACTGAAAAAATGACAGCACCCAAAAATAGCAGAAGTAGGTGGAGGAAAGTCCCTATGGTATGTGTTAAGTTACTGAAATGAGAAGTACCTGCAGGTCTATCTGCCAGTCTCTTCTGGACACTGCCGATGACAGTGTCAGCAGTAAGAGCCGCAAGCCCCTTTATGTCCAAACCTTCAAACCTGCTACCATCTTCACAGACCTGGGATCAGAGAGGGTAGAAACCATCACTGAAGATACTGATTTTTCTAAATATAGCCATGCAATGACTTGTATTTTGACCACACCATGTCCCTATCTATTCAACAAACAGTGCCCCAAATTACTAGAGTTCAATCAACACCTCTCTTTAAAAAAAAAACAAAACAACTTTTAAACAAAAACTGAAAACTGATTTAGAGTTGATGTACTGCAGAGATGTTTGATTTAACTCATTCAATCAGTAAGCATTACTTCTGAGTAAACTAGGAACTATCTGTAAGAGTAAGATCAAATGCAACTAATTTTTCCCTTCAGCTGCAAGACTCATCAACAAAGTACTTGATGTTAAGTTAAGGGACATATTGCAGCAAGTTTTTGATAATGCACTGTACTATAAATAATGAATGGCACTGCACACTATACACTCTTCAGTTCAATAAGAGAAGCTCTCATTTCAGAGCATATGTTCTTCTTAAGTGAGGTCTCACAGTGTGGTGAAATCTGGGTCATGAGGTTTTTACACACAACCACTAAAAACAAACCCAAAAAAAAAAAGCATGATTATGTCTGCAACTGTAAGAACACACACAGATTTGTGGTGGAATTTAGTGTACACACAGGTTAAAAAAAGCAAAAAAATAAACAAAAACACAAGATTTCCTCACAATTGATATGCATTAAGAAAGAAGAAGAAAAAAACCTCTCTAGCTGGTTAATCAAAGTAAGGCATGAAGCTATTGATTTCAAACAGCTTTTTAATGCATTAATTTAGCAAACTGTGCAAATTTATACAGTAACGATACACACATTAGTTCAACAACCAGTGATAAAGATCATCTAAGGGCCAAACATCTGACTGTCATTTAAAGTTGTTTTAACTCTTCGTCCAAGTGGTTTGTCGTATTTCTGGAGGCCACACTGTCCCCAGCAATCCATTTACCCGCTTCAAAGTTGATTATAAATTTGAACTGAGGCCCCACTGTAAACTGAATTGACACAATCTAATAATAGCTCATGAGACGTTATGCAATAAAATTTTATTTAGAAATATGGAACATGCACGGTAGAGCACTAAACTGCAAGAACAATGAAACAATGAAAACAAAAAAAATATGATAAGTATGCACTCATTTGTTCTCATTTGTCTATACCTGTATGTAAAGAGGCAGGACTTTCTGCAGACTGTCCTCGCTCTGCTCCAGAGGAACAGGTCTGTGGTCGGGGGTTGAGGCTGTATGAATTCCCAGCTCTTCCAGTTGTTCTCTGAGCACCTGTGTGAGCCGAGGGTTGCTACAGGAGCCCTCCACATTCTCTGGCTTCAACTCCACAGAGACGGTTAACTCTCCCGAAGCACTCAACTCTCCAGTTTCCTTATTGATCCTCTCTCCTCTAAAGGTCTGCTCCTGGAGGGAGGAAAATTAGACTGTTCCATCTTTTCTTTCTTTTTTTTTTTTAAAGATACCACAAGGTTATATAATCCAGCTGTGTCACTCAGTTTAATTTGTCTTAAACTAAACCTTCTGCCCTCCTCCACTGATCACACTGTCTTCATTGAGACCCAGTCAGGCAGAAGGACAAGCCACTGGCAGTCATGTGCCATTCTCAACTGACTGCCATTCTTGTGAAGGGTCTGTATTTTTCAGAGTGTGAGTGAAACTTTTCACGTTTCACTTTCACCATTGCTTTGGCATGCATTTGAGAGAGATCCTTGCTGTAAAACTAACGATATGAGCAGTTCAGGACAACTGCACTTCCAAAAAATCAAACATATGTTGCCCTAATAAAGTACAACATTGCTGGAGGTCTGAACAAGTCCTTTCTTTGCATACTGAGAAACAGTGTCTTTCACTTCTGTTTAACAGCATGTCAGGAGGTGAGAAGTTCTACCACGAAGAAAACGTGGCACTGTTCTGCTTGAAAATCTTAGCTAGAACAATGTTTCTTTACTACAGTCCCTCTAGACTACTTTCCATTGTGGATCACATACTCATAATGAACAATGGTGGTGAGAGTCAGAGGGCTTAACTGATAAGCCAGTAAATTCAGTTAGATGGTAAGTAAAGTAAAAGGCAGCTCACATTCCCTTGATATTCACAAATACTTTGATGCGGTTTTCCCAGTGTGGAGAAATTGCTGCCAACTTGTGAAAGCGAAACTCGCTTCTTGAGTTTTCACTCACATACAGTCTAATACATCTAAGTGAAACATGCATACATGCTCGCAGTAAACAGCCTCTTTAAATGGCTCTTCATAAGAAAAAAAATATCAATTCGAACAGACAATTCGTTACCTGAGCTTGTGTAAGAGCCATCTGAGGGTTTCCTGGCTCTAGGGGGATGTTGTCATCTGTGTGGTGTTATTCCAACTGGCTGAGTAGGCTGTCTCTGTTGCCATGTCAGGAGAAAAGGACAAGAGGAGACCTGCTAAGACATGTGTGCTGCACACTGTGCAGACCCTTCTGTAAAACTACCCGCTCCTTACTAATCTGCACCAAGTAGACTGAACTTTGAGCAACTCAAATCAGCTGGTTTGAGTCATGTGCTTTCCCACTTCCTTAGAGAAGCAGAAGTGAAATAACAGTTGTTAAGCTGGTTGGATCAGGTCCTCCCACTGCAGCTCAAAGAAGAGTCCCTTTTCTTTTTATAGACCAGCCTTGTCAGATTGTTATGATATTGAATCACAGTGACAAAAGCCCACACAGTCAGACAAAATCTGCAAACCTTAATCACAAGTTGATAGTTGAAAGAATTGACAATTAGACAATTGGCTGACAGAATGACAGGACTGTTTGCGTTTAAATAAATTAAGGAAAATACTTTCGAATCCAGCCTTTGAAACACTGGGGTAGGGGGCAACAAAAGTCTTTTACAGATGTCCTGAGTGGACTAGTAGATACATTTCATATTGTAGATACATTATAGTTCTATATTGGAGTAATATTTCACAGCCAGCAACAAGCCTTTAGCAGCATCACAAAACATAACGACACGTTTGTTAATTAAAAACCAACCAACTCAGCAGCAAATCTCCAAACTATAAGTAATGCGGCACTGATGAAGCACCAGAGCTAAAGCGGCTAAACGGCGCCATCTTGTGAGTATTAACGATACGTAAATATGCTAATAGCAGATAGAATAAGAAAAAGGGGTTCAGAATTACAGATATACAAACCTTAATTTTGTGCAACAGTGTTTTTCACCGAAAAAAACAGGAACTCTAGAGGCGCAACCAGGGAATGATGAAAACGCCCACACTACGGTGCGGAGGGGGACTTCCAGAATTAGAAAATGCAAATGAAATACTAAAGATAACAGTGTGACAATTGAAATCACATACACCTGACGTATTCACTCCCAAGTAAAACTACCCTCTCTTTGCAGCGCATTATATGCTAATTCATTTTTCAAATCATATCTTCTGACTGCAGCTCTGCTGTCTTTACAGCCAAACTCAAGCCGACACATTGTTGCCGCTTTCAAGACTTCTTTGTAAGCTGACAGGCTGTGTAATGGAGACACTGACGAGCTACTTCCGAGGCTAAAAAGCTAGACTCTTATTTCAGCCCCGGTCCCAAATGTACCCCCAACATGCGCCGAATGCTACAGGTTAAACTCTCACTGTTATTGTAACATGACTTTTCACCACTAAATCCACCGCTGTCAAATCTAAAAGGGACGAATAATCGCAAACATGCCCTCTTTTCCTTCATTTAATGCCTAATACTTCCTTTAAGTAAGGCATTTATATTTCTTTTCCACGGAAATGTTTTAATACGCTCCCCACATAATTTTCCTTGCATTCTTAACTAGATTCATACCGCTCACTTTTGGAGGCGTCACCGTATTTATGACGAACACGTGCTTCGTTGAGAGAGGCCATGTGACCCGCTGCAGCCAATGAGGTGTCAAGGGCGTGGAGCGCCTCAATCAGTTTGACACAATGAAAGATCTCCGTTACTTTGTAGCGACACATGAGATCCCTTCTCACTTTACATTATGATGTTGTAGTGCACCATCCCAGGAGCTGATTTTGCTTCCTTTGCAGTTTCTGTCGGTGGAAATAGTAGAAGGCGGCCTCTGTGCAGCCAGCATAATGCATCCGATGCCTGTGTCTTCCGTCAGCGATGGAGACATATTTGACTGTATACAGAGAGGAAATATTGAACAGTGTATACACTTCGTTCAGAATAACCGATCCATGCTCAAGCAAAAAGGTAAGCTAGAAACAGATATAGTACAAACTTAAGGTCTGTCTTTTTGTAAGTCAGTGTTTAACGTCATCGTGTCGGGATTTCTTGATTTCCTGGTTTTATTGCGAAAAAAAACCCCGCTGACAACATTGTTCAGAAGGAGCGCATTTATATCTGTATTATGTTGTGTGTAATATCTTGCTCTTGAACTCTTGCATAATGTGCAAATGTGCCAACATTAGATGGGTATAATTTTACAGGATGTTATTATATACTTGATCACTCTCTAGTGTCTCCTGGTTTGATTTTGTCACAATGCCAAGGGGAAACCTAACACTTCTGCAGTTCCTCTGTGGGATGGTCTGGCACAGATCCTGTGATGGAGAGATGGACAGATCCTGTAACAACACAGCACAAAGTCACATTGTGCTGAAGGACTCCTAACCCCAAACTTGAGAGGGTTTTCAGCATCAACAGGCTGACAATTCGTGCATTTGTGTCAGTCTCATATTGTTAGTCTCAGAGTCAGGGTTGAAGATCAACCCCTTCAAGCCTGACTTTGATGTAAATGTGTTTGTCTTCATCCAGGCTGGGGTGGCTTCACCCCACTCCACTATGCTGCCCTCCATGGTAACCGCGCCTTGGTCGACCTTTTCCTCAGTGCAGGAGCTGATCCTAACCTGACATGTGATGCAGGACAGACAGCCTTTCATTTTGCCTGTAGGTGAGTAGCAGCTGCATATTTAGTTCAAACATGGATTATCAAGGTGAGAGTGTGATTTGAGCACTGTGCATTTTGTTCTTTACTCAGTGTGTCTAATAATAGTTTTTATTACCATCAGGCAAGGGAACATCTACATCATACATCAAATGATGCAGTGTGGGGCTGATTTACGTGTCATAGACCTACAGGGGAAAACATCATTGCATCATGCAGTCACTGGGGGAAGCATGTAAGTGGATGAAACATCGTACCACAAATTTAGTCAGTTTTGCTGTGTGCTACTGCAGTTATACTGTATATAAAGTGCTGGGCAAAAGTCTTAAACCAACCCTACAGAGTGTGTACAGTTCCAATGAGCTTCAGAGTCAATGTTTGGTACGGCCACCTTCATTCTTCAACACAACCTGAGCTGTTTTATTCGGCTTTCCAGTCATTTCTTTAACTAGCCTTCAGGAATAGTTCTACAGGCTTCATGATAGACATTTCAAAGCTCAGAAAATTCAGAAAGCTTGGAGAACTCAGCTCAAGACCACTTTAAAAATGATATGAAAGTCTGGCTTCTTGGAAGAAAAATCTAAATAAATGAGGGGTGACTTCTGAACAGTACTGTATTGTGCATGCACTAACTGTTAGTTGTTTTTCCCAGCATTGCAGTGCACTATTTATGGGAGACAGGAATGTTTAGGTTCACAGACACAGACATGTACCAGGTGACACCCCTTCACCTGGCTGCATCCACAGGAAACACAGAAGTGGTTCGGTATTTGCTCAAGGACCAGGTATGATACAGTTTTTGATGTCTGCCTCTTTATTAAGTGTTATCTTAAAGTTCTGATGAAAATATTGAATCATATAAAGATCCAAAAGCTACCACACAGCATGAAAATTATCATACAAAAAATGTACTGTGACTTTACTCTGATTTTATCATAATGCCTCTTTAACCATTATGCTTTTGATCATTATGCCTCTTTAACCCAAACATTTACACCATGGTTAATTCATAGTGTAAATGTGAGCATGAATGGTTGTCTCTCACTCTGTGTGTGACGCTGTAATGGACTGGCATCTTGGCCAGATGGATGGATGTACTGGAATTATTTTGTGTATGTTTTTTCATTTGCATGTATGGTTTTACCTTGCATTGTGTGGAAGCAGCTATAGACTGTAACCACTGACTATTTTCAAAAGCCTGAGCAGTGATTTCCAGGTTTTAAATAAGAAAATAAGGTTTAAATAATATGCGCTTTTGTATTTGCAAAAAATGTTTCAGAGGTGTGCTGTGGATGCAGTTGACCAGCAGGGTGCGACAGCACTTCACATTGCAGCAGAGAGGGGTGGAGTGGAAGTGTGCTGGATACTGCTGCAAAGAACAGGGTGCAGGATGCTCCATCAGAAGAATCATAGCGGCCTCACACCGCTGGATCTCAGCAAACAGGGCAAAACATTCAGGTGAATCTGCTGTCTCTAGAAATATGTGGAAAAACCCAAACTAGTGGGGCACTGCATTAGATCGTAGCATCCTTTGGCACCGCCCACCTTTTCCTGATTGCATTTTTCTCTTGGGATCATGATGCTGATTATTACTCTGCTGTTTTTTTCTCTAGACATCAGCAACTCACCAAACTACTGAGTCGGTACATTAATGAACCAATCCACCACAAGCCCAGAGAGTCTCATGGTACATATTGCTCTCTAGTTTTATCCATTCATTTTACAATAAAACACAAAGATAATGATTATAAACTAGTTCTAGTAACAGAGGTGTAACAGAAAAAGTGCTTTATAGCTGTTTATATGCCCAATGTAATTGTATGCACAAGTAAATTGGTGTTATGTGTTATTGCTTAACAGTTTTATACTACTGGACGCTGTTTTTTCCATCACTGAGTGGAGCTGCCATCCTGCTGATTGCAGCCATGTTGGGTGGCTATGGAGGGGTAATCTGTGGTTTGCTCTTCCCATGGCTGGCCAGAAGCATTTTCACACAATATCACCGCATGACCACATACCAAAGGTTTGACAAAAATTGCAGTGCATGAAAACATAATCATCCTGTACTGTTTGCTATATCTATCTGTTGAGATAACATATGTTTTCCTTCTAGGTTGCCTAACCCAATCTACTTGGGAACCCTCATTGCTGGTTTGTTCCATTCCCTGCTCTGCTTTTATGGAAAAATTATGCCTAATATCCTTAAAATAGCTGGCATATATTAAGTCTTTTGCCCATACATATTTCTTGATAATGTGGATTTTCGCTCCTCTACACTAGCAAGAGCTGTGGGCAGAGGAATATATCTCTTAAAGCCTTGGAGGAGTTCAGGACAATTGTCTAGTTAAATGCATAGATTAACACATTAGATTTTAAACACTAAATAGGCAGCCACTTTATGATGAAGTGATAATGTATTATATTCCAATAGCCAGGTATGGAGATGTTTAGGAGAGAAGGTACCTTTTAAGCAGACAGTCTAACACAATTTTGGAGAGTGTGAGGGTGCCTGAGGAATGGAGAGGAAGTGTACTCCTACATATTTTCTGTATGAGGAAGTCAGTCATGGTAGATGTATGTAAGAGTGGCCCAGGACTTGTAGGACAGCAAGACAGTGGTGAGGTGTGTGGTGTGAGCAACAGATGGGTTCAACTTGAACTTCTTGTTCAAGTGTGAGAGTAATTTGCAACAGAAGGATAGCAGCTAGAGTCATAGGAAAGATCTACAAGACTATAGTGAGACCCCCCCCCCCCAAGAAATGGTGGTAGAAGATGCTAACACTTCATTGGGAGTGACCAAGAGGGAGCGGATTAAAAATGAATATATTAGAGGGACATCTCAGATTCAGCAGTTTGGAGACAAAGTTAGAGAGGCATGGTTGCAATGTAGATGGTGGAGGGCATATGAATATGGAGATGCCAGCCAGGAGGAAAATAGAAAACCCATGGTGGAGGTTTATGGATGCACTGGAGGAGGGCATGCAGAGAGCCGGTGGAGAGGAGGACATGGACAGGGTGGGATTGAGGAAGGTGATCCGATGTGGAGCAGAATAAGAGGTCAAAGCTCAAATTCACTGTGGAATTACACTCACCTGAAAACAAACACACAGTTTTGGAGTCATTACTAAATTACAAAACTCAGGAGCAGAAGATGAGATGGTAGCCATATTTTTCATTTTGATTTGGTCACACTAATCTTTGTTTCCTGCCTGCTACATTTCTACAAATTTCTATATGACATTTTTATAATTTTATATGAATCTCAACAAACAAACTGCAACTTGATTGTTTGGTATTCCATCTCAAGTCTGTAATTTTAGATCTGATTTTTAGTGACTGCCTGACCCTCAACACTGGTATCCCAGGTGTTTTTGGTTTCTTAAATATACATAGTAAAGCACAATCTAAGATTTTGAACATTAAAAGGATTTAGGTTTTATCCTTAACTTTGTGAATGTGTGTGGCCAACCAGTGCTTTAACCCAGGTGTCAGTGGTCCACTTTGCCATACTCCTTGGGCTATTCTGGAAGGTTCTGATTCAAGATCCCGGGGCACTAAAAAGAGCAGAATCAGATCCTCGATTCTCCTGTATCGCTGATCTGGTGGAGAACAACCAGAGCCCTCAGAGGTTCTGCCCATACTGTGAGGTGAGACATCCACATGGGTATCGGATTCAAAGAGCCTACTATGCCATACATTACTTCTGTTTTTAGTCTAGTTATCAGTCTTTCTGTTTAGATCTAGAAATGTATACACAACCTTTCTTCAAATTGCAACCGCATTCAAATGACAAAAGTTCTTAACACACTAGTATAAAAGGTAGAATTTGGTGAGTGAATCTAATCAGCATCATGGCCTTAAGTAAAAATTGATGTCTGCTACCCTTGATGTAACCTTAAATGAACACAACAGCCTGCTCTAACCAGTCCAACATAGTGCTTCACTGTAAACATCACCGCAGAATTAACCAGTTCAGAAGGACTAAACTGTACTAAACCTACTAGTATTTTCATGCAGTCTTTGAATAGCCCAAAATGAGTATACTTCAATTTGTTTTGCAAGAAATTTCTCACAAAAACTCAAAAACAATCCAGCAACACATCATGTTAGCTAGGCTAAAATGGCTGCTCTCTTATACACAATGTCACGATAGGTGGATCCACATGTTTGATTTTTATGAAAGAAACACATCATGTACAGTATAGATCCAATATCTTATTAAAAACTCTGAAATGAAGTAAGACTTTATATGCAAGATTATAAAATTTCACTTGCTGAGCAGTTCTTACCTTTGAAAATAATCTGTCATCTTCCTCTCCTGTCCTTCTTTTATACATATTTTACTTTTCTTTGACCTTCATAAACAGCTGTATGCTTTTTTCTCAATGTTGGTTTACAGATATATTCTTTATGATTTATGTAGCCAAATTTTATAGCTGCCGATTTGGCAGACATCTTCTCCTGCTCCCAGACAACCACTTCTCACTTTCTTGGAGTCGCGCGTGTGAGTGAAAGGTGGTAGTGGTGACAGCGGTAACAAAAACACGTATTTAGCAGTGAGTCACGTTATTGCTTGGAGTTGAATCGGTACATTTTGCACTCAATAAAAGCAAGGATGTTAACAAATAAATCGGACAATATTCTGGCAATTTAGTGATATTTCCACAGTTGTGGTCTTGACTGGTCTTGAAATAAAATCCAGAGTCCTCAGTGTCTGAGACCGAGACCATCAAAAAGTGGTCTTGAGAACAAGACCAGTCTTGAGTACTACAACACTAGTTCCAACCATTTTATTTATATCTGCACCATGAACACGGGGATCACAGAGATAAGAAGGGAAAAGGATGTTTTGAAGGTGTAAGCAGTTCGTGGGATGTCATTATTGTGTTATTACTCAGCAAACATCTTCATGTCATCTCTGTTTTACTCTACATGAGACCATAACTTACAAAATGAACTCCATGGTGTACTGAAGAGACTTTGTAGTCAGTGAATTCATAAACTGATCAGGACCCAGAAATCAGGGGAGTCGACCACTGTTGAGCATTAGAAAGAATGCAGGTTTAAAGTTCTGTGTCCATTTTTTTTTCTTTCTGGTATTTTACTGACCTTCTCTCTGTCCTTATCACAGCTGTTTCAACCAGACTACACTAAACACTGCAAGCTTTGTGAAGTGTGCATTAAAGACTATGACCATCACTGCCTTTTCCTCAACCTGTGCATTGGCCGGGGTAACCACCGCCTGTTCCTGTTCTTCATCCTCTCCATGGCGGCTGCCCACCTTCTTTTTGTTGCCACAGGAATAAGTTACCTGTACAGCAAGATGCCTGGAGGCAGCCACAGCTTGTCATTGTGGCTTACCTTGTTAGGAGAAGAGTTCTGGGTTGCTGTCATGATAATTATGAATGCACTGACGCTCCTCTGGGAGGTGTGGCTTCTGACCGAACAGTTTGGTGCTGTCGCCACTGGAACGACCACCTACTTCAGACAGTGTGAAAGCTCCGCACGGCAGAGGTCGCTAGCACAACGTTGGGTAATTGTGCTGTCGTTTCTGCTGGAGGGTCGCAGACGGGTGGGCAGCAGGCAAGCCAGAGAGGACAAAACTGCCATAGACATTTAAAACTGTCACTTTGACCTTAACAAATATACATTCTTAGTTTAAAGAGTGCTCCTTGTAAAGTTGTTTATGATAATGTCCTTTTTAGATTCAGTAACTGTGATGCCATATCTTGTACTTGAATCGAAATGTTTTTTATATCTAATATATTTTGATATTAAATATGCTATAGAGCAGATTTGCCAGCAGAATAGATCACAAAGTGACTTTGAGGGTATCTACCACAAAGAATTTAGATGTTCACTTAGTTTTTAGAGACCTCACTGAATACTACTACAAAAAACAGTGTTTTCATTGTTATACAGTTTATGTGAAGTACTCAATATTTCTGATACAGTGTTTTAGCAGTGAGCGTCTACACAAATGTCTATATTTATACTTGTTTTTAAGCTCCATAATTTTTAAATGTCATTCTTTTTGTTGCTTTAAATAAACCTTTGCCACGGTGTACTGCAAAACACAAATTTAAGCAAAGTTTACTCTGTGTTTTCATAAAATTAGCAAGTCCAATGATTAGCTGGAGATAATAGTTAACAGCAGACGGCCCAAAAGACTTTGTTCCTGACATAATGTCATTACGTCTCTAACCTGCTCCAAGTCCTTTGCGCCATGACATTTCCTCTGCTCTCATTAATGGGACATTGCTCTTTTCATGCCTTCAATTATACACACTCATTTCCTATGTGTCCCTCGGGACCGTATTTCTAGATTATAGATGATATTCCACACACCCCAGAGGCTGGTGTGTCTGGACTGTGTGAGTGGCTATGTCGTGATATAATTTAGTGTCTTCTGTAGTGCCTGTTGTACATGTGGAGTGATCAAGTTGAGCACATAAAGGCTTTAGAAACTGCTGTATTTCTCTTTTGTCATGTCTCTCATGTCTAACCAACTGGTTGCCACGTGATATATTTTATGCACACTGACACGTGTAATTTGTAACATGATGTTTTTATGCTGTAAGAAAATATGTTTCACATAATTTTTCTGTTTCATGTCACTATGTAGCTTTACAGGGGGAAAAAAAATCCTTTTAAGAGATTCCCTGAATTCTGTTCCCATCCCCCAACCCCCATTTCCAATTTCAATATTGTAAAAGCATTTACACCAATTTATTTTACCCGGTTGTCAGTGGGATAAAAATGTACATTGATGTCGTTTAAAGGAAAAACTAACATTATTTTCATGCAGAAGTCAGCAGTTTTCACTTCTCCATCAGGCCAGCTCACTTCCTGAGTGAGAGACAGACTCAAAATGAGGACTAAGACAGTGGGAGAGCATCACAGCTGTGTTTTATTTCCCTGTAAAGCAGGACCTATCATTGCAGCTGCTTCAGACAATGTGATTCTGTGCCTTGCTGCACAGAGAGGCTGGCTCCAGAGAGAAAGAGTCGTCCGGTCTACCCATCCAAGATGACACGGCAAGTAATGCTCGCATGACAGTCTTTATTTCCTTCTCTCTATCAGAGTCTGTTCACATCAGCATTCCTGAGAGACAAGTCAGAGGTGTTATTGATGGCAACTATGGCAGTCTCTTTTCTGTGGGCATGTGAATGTCATTTGATTGGCTATTAAGTAGAAGACTGAGATTTCAATATTGTCATTGTTTAGACCATGAATGTGCCTGCTTGCATGTGTCATGGCTCTAGAAATGGCCCCAGTGGAGAAGGATACCTACGGTGCACACGGGTTCAGTGTCATGAATCCTAACAGGACTCCACAGATGTTTGACAAAGCAA
Organism: Bujurquina vittata; assembly: GCA_015106715.1. Classification (NCBI taxonomy): domain Eukaryota; kingdom Metazoa; phylum Chordata; class Actinopteri; order Cichliformes; family Cichlidae; genus Bujurquina; species Bujurquina vittata. The sequence continues at coordinate 77,036 of VUQK01013906.1, forward strand.
AGGACCTGGCAGGTAAAGCTCAATTTTTAGCTTGTTTTGTAGTGAATATCACTGTGTAAAGCAAACTTTATTATTAAATTTGTCATATTTGATTTAACATAAAAAATCACCTGTCTTTGCTCTATTATGAGCTTTCGCTACAAAATTAT